>WBNP01003978.1:0-31755 GCA_013401095.1 Passerina amoena
ACAGGTAAGATCATTCACAGATGCATTAGCTGCTGCACAAGACGTGCTGCTACTGCCCGAGCAGGGCTGGGGCTGCAGCAGAGCTGCACCTGGCCCTTGCTGCTGCTGCTCTGCCTGTCCTGCTCAGCATGCTCTGAGCAGGGTGTCCACGGGGCAATCTCTGCTCTGACCTGCTCACTGGGATCACACAGTGCTGATTTAGAGATCAGACATTTGGGGGTTTTGAGAATGGTCCATTCTAGAATTCCTAACAGCACTCAGTACATCCACGGTGTCAGAGTGGTCAGAAGAAATTGCTTATCTGCCTGTGTCTTCCCTTTGGACATGGCACAGGTCTGCTTTTCTTTCTTCAGCTTAAGGGTGAAAATCAGAATTTTCATTATCTGTGAATTGCAAGAGGAAAATACACACAAGGATGGTGGCCTAGAGCAGGTGCCTGCAGCTCCCTCAGCCACAGTGAGCTGTTCCTCCTCGCTCCTCCTCGGTTAAGTGACCACGAGAAGCTGCTCAGGACACAGCAGCTGCTCCTCCAGGTGAGGTTTTGGTTCAGTTCTGGGCCACAGGGTCCCCTTGCATGGGTGATTCTGGGATGGACCCACCTGGCTCCCCTAACTGCAGCGTGTGCCTCATCCCCAGATGTGTCAGCCTCAATTCCAGCTGAGAACATTCCCCTGGTTACCTTGAAAAGGAAAATAATCCCATGGATTTGCTCTTGCCTTGTTAGAGATTACTGGGTGTTAGGCTGTGGGGTGGCTAAAGGGTTTCTGTATTATTTGGAGTTAGAGTGATAGTTTAGTGCCAGGCTGACAGCTCCTGGCATGAGGATGCTGCCATTGCATTTCTCCTGGCCTTTCTATGGATCAGCTTTACTTCTGTGGGTTAGTTTCACTCACAAAATCAGAATTTTGTTCCTCAAACCATCCCTGGCTGTGGTATTTCTGGGATCCCCCGTGGCAGGAAGGAATGATGAATCTGACTCCATGTTCTTAGAAGGCTAATTTATTATTTTGTTTTATTTTATTATATTATATTAAAGAATGCTATACTAAAACTATACGAAAGAATACAGAAAGGATACTTACTGAATGCTATAAAGATGATAATGAAAACTTGTGACTCTCTTCAGCTCCTTGCTGCAGTGGGAAAGAAGGGTTAAAATGTGGGAGCAGGGAAGGGAAAGGTCACATATGTAGAGCCACTTTATGTACTTAGGAGAAGAGTGGTAGCAGGAGAGCTGTTAAAAATTTTTATAGCTGGCACCAAACAACACTGGTGTTAAAAATCATGGAACTGTTTAATAGCAAGTGGAGGTGTACATTACTTAATTAGAGGCATACAGCAGTGAAGCCAATTGAGAGATATTATTTTAGTATTTTTTCCAGAGGGCATATCAAGTCTACTCACGAATTAATAAACAGATTGTAAAGCCTAAGCAAGCATATTAGGGAAGTGCATGTGTGTGTACTGGGTCTATAGACTGGGGCTGTGCACACTTGTTTGTTTGTTGCCATTGCATTTGAAATATGTTCCTTGTTTTCCATGTAGACCTCAGTGGAAGAATTATAGCATATTGGGTTTTTCCAAAGACTAATTAAGATCTTCAGAGTTGATGTGTGTTTACTGAAAAAACACAGCATGAATGAGACCCAAAGCAGCAGCACTCAATTAACCCATGGTGGTAAGGTGCAGTGGCTGTCCCCTCTGAGCCTGCCTTTGGTGCATGGGAAGAGGGAGAAAATCACAGATTCCTTCCACTTCTCTCACCCTCTGATCTAAGTTATCACTGAAAAGGCATTTTATCAACTACTAAAAGCTGTCTACAGTTTAATCCACACCTCTGGCCCCTCTCTCAGCTGCTGTTACAGGTAGTTGGGTTATGAGGAAGTGTCATCTCAGCTCACCCCGAGGTGATCAGCACTAGGACAGGTGTGGACTTTAGGTAAGGAGGGACCATCCTGTCTGTAAAAAGAATTTCCCCCAAATGGAGCTGGTGGATTTGCAGTGATGGAGACAGCATCAGCCTTTTCAGCCTCAGTAAGGCTGCTCTCCATTAGGCATTTTCCTAACCCAGTTTGGTGTTGCCCCTAACACTGGTTTGATCCCTTTTTTAAACCCACTCGTGCACCTTCTTTAATTCACAGTTGCCACTTTGCTTCCTGTGCAAAGATGAGCTGTCCAGCTCCATCCACCCTGAGTGTGCCCTGCACAAACCCCGTGGTGTTTCACACCTCAGCAGGCAGGGAGCTTCCAGCCTGGGGTCACTGCATGGCTCCAGCTCTCCTGACTTCCTCCCTCCACTCTGCTCTGCTATTTTATATTTTATGTTTTCCTGGTTTTATATTTTAATGTCAATAGTGTTGTCACATTATGGCAAAAATTCTGTCCTTACTGGGTATCTCAGTGCACTCCGTTACACAAAAATTACACAAAAATCTTTTACCTCACTTCCCTAAACTCCTCCTATGTCAAACTATGACCCCCCAGCAAGTGCAGGTTGCACCCCTGCCCAGCATCCCCTTCTCAGCCAGGGAGAGAAGGGGATCTCCTCCACCTGGAGAGATCATTCCTGGCACAAACCACTCCTCACAGGGCCCAGGCTGCAGGGAAACACCCATGGATTGCACCTCAGAAAAGACAAAAGATTGTGAGAAATGATACTCACGTCAAAAAAAATTAAGAGGTTTATTAAAACCTTATCAAAAATACAACAGAAGACTGAATAGAGAAAATATTACAGCACCAGGAGCAGAGGATTTCCCCCACCCTGTGCTCACCCACACAATGGAGGTTTCCCCTTTTAACCCTTTAGCCCTCCCAGAGTTCTGTCCATGGACTCCTCCTTCCCTGCCCAGTGCTGGAGATCCCTGCCTGACACCTTGATGGGAGCTCAGGTGCTGCCACAGGAACGAGTGACCCTCCCAAGTGTGCCAAACCCAGGGCACCCCTGAGAACAGCACAAGGGGGGGAAACACAACTGTAAATTTATAAAACTGCTCCTAACATAGATACATACAGGCTATTTGCCTTTCAGTTGTGAGAGCCAACCATGGCATTACTCATCTATGACAGAGGGATGGAGAACATGTCCCGTGGGGAAGGCTCTGGGCTGGGGATTGTTCAGCTTGAACAAGACAAGGCTCCAGAGGGCCCTTAGAGCACGTTCAAGTGTATAAAGGGAGCCTATAAGAAAGATGAGGACAAACCTTTTAGCAGGGTCTGTTGTGATAGAACAAGGGGGAATGGTTTTAAATGAAAAGGTGATCAAATTAGATTAGATACTGGGAAGAAAGTCTGGAGTGTGAGTGGGGTGAGGTCCTGGCACAGGGTGCCCAGAGCAGCTGGGGCTGCCCCTGGATCCCTGGCAGTGCCCAAGGCCAGGCTGGGCAGGGCTGGGAGCAGCCTGGGACAGTGGGAGGTGTCCCTGCCATGGCAGGGGTGGATGGGGATGAACTATAAGGTCCCATTCCAGCCCAACCCATTCTGTGATTCTGTGCTGAGAGATTTAAGCACAAATGTAAGTAATGCTGCGACATGTACAGACAGGAATGAAAACTAGAACAGAAAGGAAAAACACCCCCTGTGAAATTCTGTGATTCCTGTTCTATCCAGGGGCAGGTGAGGTTGTCACAATGTTCTCTGCCAACCAGAGATCAGGTGAAGCACAGCCTCCTCCACAAACCTGTGCCTTAAAATACACCTCAGCTATTTCTGCTTGGGTCTGGTATCCACCTGCCTGGAAGTGTTGCCTGACAGCTCGTTCAGGAACATATGGTGTAATTTTTAAATGTGCTCCTCCATTTGAACATACCTCTGGATATTTCTCAATGACTCTTGGGTGCTTGCTGATGTTGCTGTACTGTGCAGTGGAGTATGTGAAAAATGGACTGGTTCTGGACACGACTGCCAGAGCTGGTGCTGCCCTATGCTCCATACCAGTTTCACACTGGTGCAGCTCAGCTAAATTAAACTGCATTGCTCCACTGGATTTTCATTGACTTAATTATACAAGCGTGGAAGAGGTATAAAAGAGTGAAAATCAAAAGAAAAAGCAGAGTAGCTATTTCTTTAGGACAGGATCTGTTCATAATCCAATGGATATCTTTTATCCTGTGTATTGATCTTCTTCTTGTGTGAACTAACTTGAAGTTTATTTCCAAATTACCAGACCTCAAGCAGTTAAAATACTGCAATGTAAAAAGTTAAAATTTAATTAATAAACCAGTACTGGTCAAAACATTTGAGTAATGTATTACATTTCCTTTACATGGGTGTGAATGCATGGAGTGTCCAGCATGAAGGGAAAGGTGCTCTCTGGAGGAGCAGGATCAGAGTCCCTGCAGGGTGGCAGAGCACACATCTTCTGGTGCTGTACTGAGAACTGCTGGGTGAGATTATCCTGGGGCTCTTGGGAGCAAAGGCAGGAGAAGGTCAGGGCTCCAGGTGACAGCACTCAGTCCCTGCCTGGCAGGGAACCATAGGATGGTTTGGATTGGAAGGGGCTTAAAGCTCATCCAGTTCCAGTCCCCTACCATGATCCCTGGCTGCTCCAAAGCCCATCCAACCTGGCCTGGGAAACCTCCAGAGCTGGGGCAACAGTGGAAACCAACAGTGATGAGAGAACTTGGAAGATGTAAGTGGAATACATGCAGGGAGCAAAGGCTCTGAGGAACTCCTGTGCTGGGACACAGGACAGAACTCCATCCCACTGTACCACATTTGCAGGCAGCTCTGTGAAAATAAAGACATCTCCTCTCTCAGCTCTGTCCTGTAATGAATTTCCAAAGCACCACAATTTCCCCAGGACTTTTGGGCAAAGATGTTGTCCACACCCAAGGAAAAAATATCACTAAAGATGAGGGTTGCTTCCCAGAAATGGAAAGAGAGGAGCTGGACTCTTTTACCAGCTGTCAGTGCTGATATTATTGCATGTAGGAGCAGCTTGTACACAGCATCTCTTTACAATGGTAGCAGGGAAGCTGGAATGTTGTTATATCAGACTATCAAGTTGTTATGTTGGATTACATATAATGCTATCACAAATGACAGAATGCTTGCCTCCCATCAAAAATTTAAAGAGCAATAGACCTCTTTTCAGCTGTCATTGCTGATAACATTTTATGCACAAGTTTATTCAAGCTCAAATAGAGAGGCAGCCTGTCAATAAAGAAGCCCTGGCAGATTAGGTATCGAGTATATTAAAGCTAACAGTACTAATGTGACTGTGCAGCCTAATCTGACATTTTAAAACGGTGGCAAAATGAACCCTCCAAGTTCTCCCCAGCCGTTGCAGCACGGCACGTTCGCTGCTGGGTTTTATGGAGTGGAAACCAGAGCAGGAGAAATGAGACAGGCTGAAAAGCACAGAAAGGTCAGCAAGGCTTGCTTCCCAGGAAACTCTGCCGATGTCTTCCCTTCCTCTGGCTCTTATCTCATCTGCTCTGCTCCTCTCTTCCAGAAAAGTGGGTAGAGCAACAAATAATGGCCCTAAATTGCCGCCGAGGTGACACAGATTGCACATTAGAAAAAGCACTCGAGGGCAGGAAGGGTTCAGCACCGGAGGAGATTTGCTGGAAAGGGCGTAACACCTCCATCATTACAAGGCTTTAAGAAGGGGTTAGGGAAACATCTGCCAGGAATGAGGAGGGGTGGCTGATTTTGCTTTGGAGACCCGGTGCTACTTTGTGCTATTCACTTTCCCGTTCTCAATAACAGCCATGGCTTTCTACTGCCAGCAGAAAGGGTGTGTGAGTGCTTGTGTGCTGGAACTGTTTGGACCAAAAATAGTCTATTGAAATCAATAAGGAGCTGTGGTTGTACAACAGATGGCCTGGTTATGCTTCCCTTTCTCCCTTCCTACTCTTATAAGAGGTCTCAGCAGCTGTTGCTGATCTTTTGAGGGATGCAAAATCAGGAGGAAGTCTTTCCCAGGCCTGGGAAAGTGGAGCATCCAGAAATTTGAATCTGTCCTTTGCAGCTGGCAAATATTCACATGGACAACTTGATCTTCAAGAAAGACAGTCTGTTCCTGGCAATCTGTACATTGCAACTGTGGTGTCTTCATGCTGTGCTTGCTGATAAAACACAAGCCTCCACAGTCTGATAGTTCCAGCTAAAATCCAAATCTGTATGCAACACCTCCCTTCCTGGGGAGGGAAGGGGAACACAAAGGGCTGCTGAGAGGCTGGAGCCTGAGCTCACAGGTTCCCCACTCAGTGAAATAGCTGCGTGGCTTTGGGAGCAGTGGGCAGGGTGAGATGGCCACAGCCAACACCAGCACCAGGGCAAAGCCTTCATCTCCTGCAGATGAGAGCTGCTCCGAGGAGGGGTGGGAAGGAAGGTCACCGAGAAACCTGCAGGCTGCAGCAGGGCTGCCCCAAACAAACAGCACCATTCCTTCAGTCAGAGACACACCAGACATGAGTTTGCTTACTTGCACTGAAAACATAAGGGAGGTAACTTCCAAGCAACGTCCCATCCCTGGAAATGCCCAGGGCTGGCTTGGATGGGACCTGGAGCAACCTGGTCTCATGGAAGGTGTCCCTGCCCATGGCAGGGGTGGAACCAGGTGCCTTCCAACCCAGACCCTTCTGGGATGTCATGGTGTTCACACAGGAATGGTGCTGTGGTGGGATGTCTGTAGCATCATCCAAAGCATAGGACTTTGAGAGGCAAACACCTCATCCAGACACATGAAGGATCACCACAAGCAGGGATTCCTCAAGCCATACCTCCCTACTCCAGAGGGGGAAAAAATGATTGAAAACATTAATATCATCCTTAAAAGATTAAAGACAGCTCAATGGCAGTAAAGGAAAGAGAAAAAATGCATCATCTAGCTATGGTTTTCTTAAGCAAGATGTAAGGACAAAAGAAGGGCTAAACCTTCTCTTTAAGGGTACCCATGGGAGTTAAGCATGTGGAATCTTTACCTCACCTTTAAAAATTAGCAAAAGCCTCTGCCAGGTGGCTGTGTCCCATCTAACACAGTGCCTACATGGAAACCTGGGTGCACTGTGGAGGCTCACATATCCAGGACCTGCTGCTGTGCTGACTCTTCCTGGTCACCCTGGCAGATTTGAAGCTTGGGGATTACAAGTGTGAAGGATAAGTCCTCAACTTATTTATGTTTTAAAAATATTTGTGTTTTCCGTAATAACTATCAGTGTGGTGAAATGAGGTGTTTGGTTTCTGAAGTGACTCTCTGTGTGTTTCTCTGGTTCTTCACTGCCTATTTTTTAGGAAAAAAATACTTTGAAAAATAATGACAACATCTCTCAGAAAATAATGAGTTCCTTCCAGTTAGCTGTTGAATTGTTTACTGCTGTTGCTGAATAATAACAGCACATCAAAGACAACTGCTGTAATTAAAAGATTTGTGAACATAGGTTAACAAATTAGTGTATCATAATGTGCAATTGTCTAATTAGGACAAAAATGCTAGTTCCACGTAAAAGACCAATAAGAAGAAATTATAAGGGAGAAAATAAGATAGACAACAGCATTGCTACTACAGAACATTGGCAAAGATGTTATCTCTGACTTCTGAATGGTATCACTAGCACCCCAGGGGGATCAGCATTTTTGTGGATTAATTTACAGAGAAATTCAGTCTGCCATGTGAATCCCATGAGCTGGTTGAGGACTCCCATGAAAGGACTAAATTTGTCACTGACTGTTTAAAGCATTTTTCATTCCTTCAGCACTCAGAAGACCTGGGAGCAGAGAGGCTGTGGCTGCACACACCCACGAGAGCTCTGAGCCCTGGTGTAGCAAAGGAGATGTTTGACATTCCCAGGGTCACTGGTGAACATGGAGGCAGAGTGGCAGAAATCCTGTTGCTCAGGCAAAGCTGAAGGCAAAATTTCTCTTGAGTTCAGTGGATTGAGAGTTTCATTTGGAGAGATGAAGGCCAGTGCTTCCCCACAATGAGGAACAGACAGCAGGGCGAGTTTGGCTTTGATTCAAGCACCAGGAGGAACTTCCATGGAGTCCAGAGAGTTCAGTGCAAAGATGCTGAGCTCTCCAGACACCCCTGCTCTGCAATCAGCAGGGATATTCCTGAGTGCTGAGCCCCCTAAGGATCTGTCTGAAGGAGAGCTGAGCCCCTGGAATCAGCTCAGTGCAGGGTCTGGGCTCAAAGCCAAAGCCTTCATCCCTCTGTGCCCTTTGCTGCTGGGCTGTTAGGGAATGTGTGGCAGGGCACAGAGCTGCAGTCAGACTCTGAATGCTCCTGTGGAGTGATTCCACCCAAATCAGCCAGAGCCCCTGCACAACCCCTGAGACACATTAAGAACCCAAGAGCCTGGTGTATGCACAGGGAGGATGAAACAGGTCCAGACACAGGGATACAAAACCACCACAGGGCTCCTCACCCAGCCAGGAACATGCAGAATTGCACACAAAGAAAGAGGTGCTCTCATCCAAGAGCAAATGCTTTCAAGTGGCTTGGTGAAAGGCATGAGAATAAAAAACCTGGAGTGGTAGCTGCCCCAAGTGGATCACAGGAGGAACTTGAGTCACACTGGAGGGAAAAGATGCACATGGTTAGAAAAGCAAGTGTCATTTATCATCTTTATTCCCAGTAATGACACTGCAAGCCTCCACTCCATCTTCAGGAAGAGCACACAGCCAACTTTTGCACGAGTTAATAGCAGGGCTTGAACATGCAATCTCCTGCATTACACCTCCTGTACCTAATGTACCAGATGAGCTTCATTAGCCCGTGGCTGTGCCTGCTGCTCCCTGTGCTCTGCCAGCTGCTGGAGAGGCACACATGGCAAACACTGCAGCAGTGCCTGACCTTGGTGAGCCAGCAGAGCCCTGCCCTGCCTGGGGCTCAGCTGCCTGGGCAGCTCTGGAACATTGGGAGAGACAACTGCTCACTTGGAAAACTTAAAATGGTTTATTAAACCTTAACAAAAATACAACAAAGGACTGCATAAGGAAAAAGCTGCAGCACTGAGAGCTGCCCCTCATGGATACCACATGGCCAGTTCATCTTCAAGGTGGATGCTCACTCTTTTATACCCCTGGGGTTGCATCAGCCAGCCCTGGCCCCTCCCAAGGTCTGTCAGGCAGCTCTTCTTTGCCATTTATCAGTGCAGACTGCTTTGTAACTGCATTGGAGCTCAGGTGTTGCCCTGCCTCACCCCCTGAGCACCCCCAAGCTTTTCCATTCCCACCTGCCCCATGCCAGGGACACCTGTGCAGCTTCTTTGTACCTGTCCTGGACAGCCCAGGCTGTGTGATGGCAACAACACAGGGGGAAAGGGAACTGTGGGGAGAACAGAGGGCATCTAAACTACACTAACATAACTGTACATCACTAAAGCTTTTCTTAATATTCACACAATAGTTATGTTTTAATTGTGAGAGCCAATCATCCCATTATTCATCTATAACAATCCCCCCTTTTCTATTTTATAAGTTATTTGGCTCGAGTAATTATTTTTAATAGTATCTGTTGATGTGGGTGAGGACAGTGGAAGAGGGTTTCAAGTAAAATGATTGGTAGAATTTGTGAACAGAGGTCCAGCATGGCTTTTACCCCCACCTCCCATGCCAGCAGGGTTGAGCACAACTCAAACCCATCAAACTGCTTCAAACAAGGATATTCCTGGTGTTTCCTTGCCCTGCTCTGGGCTCTTTAAAGCAGCCAGGGCCCCTGTGACCCTCCTGCAGGGTGGGGTGTCACAGCCTCACCTGTGAGCATAAACCCAGCACCAGAGGCTTTGCAGCTGCTCTGAGCATCTGTCAGAGCAGCAGGGATCCTTCAGGTGAGCTAAGCTTGTCTGGAAAGCAGTAATGTTACAAACCACACACGTTAATAATCAAGGATTCTATAAGTGTTTTGTTTATGGCTTTGTATTTATGTGTACATATGGATGAGCTGTAGTACATTTTGCTTTGCTTTAAGAAAACAAATTTTAAATTGCTGGTGGGGTATTTTCTCCAAGCTATTTTAAATGGAAAAACAGACCTTTCTGAGAAAACAAGAATATTTTTATGAGTTTCTTCTTCCTTCCAGTAAAGCCTGAATGTGACAAGGACTGGGGAAGACAGAAATTTGTCAGAAGGCACAAAGCTTTGTATTGTCTCAAAGGGGCTTTTTTGCTTCCTCTTGATTTGGGGAATAGTTGTTAATCGCTGCCTAATTTTCATTTTAATTAGGCCATATTGATAGAACTCGATTTCATATGAAAGACAAACACAGCAACTGAAATTCCTGCGACAGTTTTGAGCAAAAATTGAAACCACAGGAATAAAGACAAACACACGAGTGTTTACACAATCAGAGCCTTAAAAACTAATGAGCAGTAAATAAATCAGAACTCTGCCTGACCAAACTGGGACCTGGTGGAAGAAAAAGCTCAGTGGTTCATGAGATTTTTCTGCTGGTCAGCTTCCCACGTGGAGCCTGGTGTTTTCTGCAATAAAGCTCAGGCTCTCTGCTGCCCAAATTAATCAGTTGTTTCTGCTGCTCCTGTGAACTCCTGCTGCAGCCTCTGCCTGCAGAGAGCAGGAGGAGCTGCTGGGGTCACAGGTATTGCATCTACCAAAGGAATACTCGCTGTTGTTTACAGATATGTGTGTCTTAGTCCAGGGGAATTATGTTTATCTCCTATCTGAGATGAAGAACTACATCCTTTGTGAGTTGACTCTGGTCTGTGAGTAAACAAGGAGACTTGTAAACTAACTGGTTTTTGTTGGGGGAATTTTTTGGCCATATGTAGCAATTAAAGGTGATTTATCCTTTTTTTTCCCCACCTCTCAGATTTTAGAATGTTTCAGGAAAATTTCTTGGTAAAGCAAATTGGAGAATATAGTACATATTTTAGCACAAATCAGCCTCCTGTTTTTTTTTTCTAAACAACAAAAAGACTGGCAAAACCAAATTCCAAAAATCTCTGTAAGCATACTTGTAGCCTTTGGAAGGGTCCTACTTTGTAACAATTCTGTAATAAATGAGAGAATCTGCAGAAACATCAACAACATAAGTTTGAGTGTGTCTTGAGTTTGTGTCTCTCTGTGGTTTGTATAACCTGTGCTGTAAGTGACAGGATCCCCAAACCCTTGAGAATATTTCCAAATAAGCAAGGAGATGTTTGAAAACATGGGCTAACTCTAAGCACCCTTGATGAAGACACTAAAGTTATGCAAGTTCTATGAAAATTAGGGGAGTATAGAAGAGACAGACCTTGTTATAAGTCACTCCTTATGAGTATTGGGAAATCAGGGTGGACAGAACTGCTGGAAATCCTATTTCATTAGTTCTGCTGCTCAGGCTTCTTGAGTTTTCTATGTAGGTCAAAGCTTTTCATAATCAAGAAGCTGAGCCTTAGCTGTTTCTTTAGTCTGGATCTGAAAAGCAGTGGAGGTAACAGAGCTCTCAGACCACGACCATTCTCAGTTCAGGGACAAGGCAGCACAGAAAGCTCTGCCTCGAATGTGTGACCTGATTTCCAGAGGGTTTGTGAGCCCATATGTTTCGATGGGTGCTCAGTACTTCTGGTGCCTTTCAATTTCTAAATATGGACTTGGAAAGCCTAATTTTAACCACACACTTTTGGAAAGTGTTGGCAATAGTTTAAAGAGACTGTCTAGCCTAGCACGCCTTGCTGCAGCAGATTGCTCCGAGTGATTTATATATTCCTGGTGCTCTCTGGCTCTGATGCCTTTTCAGTGCCTTACAGCTGTTGCATTTATGCAGCACTCTTTATCTTGACCTTAGCCCTTGGATTTCTCAGCTATTCTACTCTCTTAACATCTGGGCCTGAAAGGTCACTAATTTAGCTTATGTTTCCCCGCTGTGGGTGCCATTGGGTTGAGTGGGTACATTTTGAAAAATAACACTCTGTTGGTGGGCTGCCTTTGAGAAGAGCTCTCTCTCCTCAGCATCCTTGTGCTGCCTTCTCCCACTGCAGCAGCTCCAGGTCATCCAGCATCTGCCCTCGAGAGCACTGGAGTGTACTTGTTGGATCCTTCTGTGCTAAAGCAGCACCCCGGGTACCCAGAGCGCTGAGATTAAATTGCTTTTGCAGCTTGCCTGGAGATTAAGGAAGTGAGCTTTATTTGTGCTAACGCCCCTTTAATGCATCTCCAAAGACCATAATAAACATCTTCTGGACTGTAAAAGGAAAATACGTATCTAGAGGTTGTGGTAAATTATGAAATTCTGGCATAGCTAATAAAAATTGTATATCAATGAGTTAACATTTACTGAAATGTTAGATGATGTGAAACCAGACCTGGCTTCATTTCAAGCCCAGGTCACTAATGTCACTTGGGGAAATTATGAGAATTTCCATTAACTTTGAACTGGCAGACCTCCCAATCTACTTCACATCTATACATTTTTAACACCCCGTGGGCAATACAAAGTGTCATTTCTCACATCTGAGAGCCAGACAATATTGCAGAGCCACTCTGCATACTAGAGGCTACTTCAGAAATTAACAGGTCAGATCTCTCATTGATTTGAATACAGAGCTGTTTGTGGCAATGTCTGGGTTATAGAAACTGAGGAGGACTGATTTGGGCTTCCTGTCAAAGCCAGCACAGCAGGACAGAGCTTTAAAACTTGGGGAAGGAGCACAAGAATGTTAAATCAAACAGATTCTAGGCATCAAGGGCCAAATTCAGCTAGAGTTTAGAAATTGCTGAAACTGGTTCACCACACAATCCTTGAGTTGGGAGCCTCAGACAGAACAAAGTTGTGACAATGCTTTGGGAGGGGGACGCTCACAGAACTTTGAAGTTATTATCTCAAATGCACTCTGTTCCCTATTTTCCCCATAATCCCCCTTTCTCCTCCTGCCCATTTGCCTTTACAAACTTGCCAACAGCCAACTTGTTTTGAAACTCAAACAAGTTGGTCTGGAAAGGACTTTCTATTAAAGCCTAAGAATTGGAGCAGACTTAAAAGTGGCTGGTAGTATTTTCAGAAAAGAGGTATTTGGCAAGTCTTTAATGTCATGCTTGCCTAGAACTGCTCTCCTCTTTAATTAACTCAGTAAAAATCCTCTTGTTACTGCATTTTATTTGCTTAAACCACTACAGAAAAATAAATGCATAGAAACCCGATTAATAAATCCATAGAAATGTGCTGTTGTTTACTGCGATGCAGCAGAGCACCAAGCTCCCTGCACATAATTCAAGCCCCTGGCAACAAAGCCATTTGTGAAAGCCCCCTGTTTTGACACAAACATAAAGGTGGAGTATCCTCAGAGTGAAGCACAGACTGTGGTTTTCAGCTCATCTTCTCCAGGAAGCCTTGAGGTGGCTATTAATAATTGAAGTTCAAAGCGGTGTCCAGGATTTCTCAGGCTCCAGGCACACTCAGCCTCCTGGGATGTGTCTGCTGCAGAGCCTGACCCGTGGCTGCTGTGCTGGGAATGCACGTCCCAGAGCCCGAGGTGCAGCTGCAGCCCAGCTTTGAACTCTGAAGGCCCCACTGCTCCAGACAAAACGCTTACAGCTGCACCAAAGGGGTGGCAGTGCCTGTGACAGGGAAGCATTACAGGCAGGTTTTCACCCCTGAGTCTCAATAAGCCAGTGATCCGTGACGACAGCAGTCCTGCCTGAATGTGGCTCAGTGCTCGTGCTGAGTGATGCTGAGGAGCTGTTTGCACAAACACTCCCTGTGCTGGCCGGGCAGCAGAGCAGGGCCACTGTGGTACCCAGCCCCTCTCCAGCCCTTCTGAAGGCCCTCTGCCAAGAGGGAAACGTTTCCTTAGCTCACCAAATTGATGTTCTGACATTTAGCTTTAAGTACCTTCTCCTTCCCTCGGTGTGTGACCTTTCCCTCCCTCGCATGGCTGTTGCCCTCCTCCACTGGCCAAGAAGCCCCACAGAGCCATTACCAGCCCCAGCTCCCCTGCCCTGGCCATCAGTGTGGATCATCCCCTGGCTCTGCTGCTCCTCCCTGGCCATGGAGCTGTCAGGATCTCTAGCTGGTCAGAGTGACTCCGAGAAAAGTTCGGAAGTTTCTTTTCTCAGCTCAGTGTTTGAAGAAGGAGTCAGAGCTCTTCATTTCTCGGTCTCAAGGTTGTTTATTGTTCCTTATCTATAAAAAATTTTCTCCTGCCCTGCTGAGGTCCATCCAGCAGGACAGTCTGAGGCACTCTCCCTGCCCCCAGGGTGGTGTTATGTCTTTATACTAAAAACTATGTGTACAATGTTTACAATTCCTTCCCAATACCTATCACCTATGTTAGACAGTGAGCTTCTACTCTAAACCAATCTGTAAGTGCCAACATCACAGCAGAAGATGGAGGCCAAGAAGAAGAAGGAGAAAGGCTGGACACACCCTGTTCCCTCCATGTTGCCTCCTGAACTCCCGTATCAGAAACTCCAAAATCTACTTTTTCCACCTTGTGATAACTTCACTATCATTCTACTTAAACTGTTGTGGCTTGCTGATCTTCATCTAAGGTTGGTAATTTGCTCCATGGGTCATAATCATACCCACAGGTGTTTTGAGCTCCATGCCAGGGCTTTTGAACCCCCTGGCAGGGGTCCTGGCTGTCCTGGACAGCCAGAGGGATGTTCTGGGTTCCCACATGGAGCAGGCCATGGGAGCCAGCAGAGGGTGGCTCAAGCCATGGCACAGCTCTGTGACAAAAGCCGTCATTTCCAGCCACCACTGTGACTGCACTTCTCTCCAGCAGGACGCAAAGCAGCCTGCATTAAAGCAGGAGGCAAGAGCAGTAGATCATCTGGCTGTAATTTCCCCCGGGACTGATGTGAGGACTGCAGTGAGAGGCACTAGTGGTGGCACATTAGCACTGCCACCAGCTCCTGTAGCTCGGAACATTCCTCACGCTGGCCATTTACCCAGCCGTGCATGCAGGGCAGGCAGCCCCTGCTCCAGAGGGGTGGCAGGAGTGGAGCCAGCCCCAGCCAGGATTCAGAGTGGAAACAATGTGATGGGCTGGGTTTAGTGGTGCATGAAGACTTCACTTAAACATGGACAGAAAAGGAGAGGGGGAGTGTGAAAAATGATAGTCACTTCCAAAATATTTAAAATGTTTATTAGAACCTTATCAAAAATACAACAGAAGACTGAATAGAGAAAATATTATGGCACTGGGAGCAGAGGATTTTCCCCACCCTGTGCTCACCCACACAATGGAGGTTTCACCTTTTAACCCTTTATCCCCTCCCAGAGTTCTGTCCATGGACTCCTCCTTCCCTGCCCAGTGCTGGAGATCCCTGCCTGACACCTTGATTGGAGCTCAGGTGCTGCCACAGGAACGAGTGACCCTCCCAAATGTGCCAAACCCAGGGCACCCCTGAGAACAGCACAAGGGGGGGAAAACACAACTATAAATCTATAACACTTCTCCTAACATAGATACAGGATATTTGCCTTTAATTGTGAGAGTCAGCCATGACATTACTCATCTATCACAGGAGGAAAAAGAGGAGATAAAAGATGCAAAGCTGGAGGTAGCAGGTAAGAGGGGTGATAAGAGAGGGAAGGAAGTTGAATCTAAGTAGCCATGCACTGGGAATTCAAATGAGGGGCTGGACTGGATAGAAAACCAACGGGGCTTTATCTAGAGATTGATAAAAGAGAGATTCAAACAAATGCTCAAAGGTAAACGTGTGTGTTTAGAAACATGGGGAAGTGTAGGGAGAGAAGACAGTGCTCTGACATACCCAGCTCACCATCAGCAGTGTGAATTTTCCAAGTTGTCTTGGCCAAGAGGAAAAGAGCAAAGATGGGGTGCTGGAACAGAACTGGAACTGACAGAGAAGAATGGGTGTGAGAGCAGTGATGGAAAAGAGGCAGGGACAGCACTACTGGGGAGCAAAGGCAATTTTGTCTTGTAACCATGTGCTCACTCAAGCTTCACAGAGAAAGAAGAAGAAAAATACATTCCTGTTATAAAAATTCCTATGTAGGTAAATCCCAATGCAAACTCCATGGTGAGTGGTTTGGTGTGCCCAGGCTTGGCTGCCGGCTTTCCTGAGCTCAGGCTAATCCCTGATGCTTCTCTGTAAACTGTGGCTGATGCTGTTGCACTCCCAGCCTTTGCCTCTCTGACCTTTGGCCATCCTGGGGCTGTGCTGCCACATCTGCAGCTAACATGAAAATGATCCCCCTGTATTAGCAGTGTTGGGAGGATGGTGGAGACTGGAGATGCCAATGGTGCTTTATCTAAGTCTGGCCCCAGTCTAGCGAAGCTAAGATAGCTTTTGTAATTTTAAATATAATTTTTGCCACTGTGTACCATGTCACAGATATGAAGGTTCTTGGGAGATGAGGTAATGAACTAATGTGGGAGCTAATGAAGGTCATCTTGAGAGAGCAGTAAGAGTAATGCCTACTGCTGGGAGACTTCTCACTGGGAACCCTCAGACTTCAGCACTTTCCAGTCTAAATAAGATGTATGCTTCCCTGACCTTGTCTTCTCCAATGTAAACTCAGAGCAGGATGTACTTAGAATAAAGATAAATAAGGCCTTACCCAAATAAAACACTCGTCTGCAGAAACAAATCTCCTCCAAGCAAGAGAGGGAAGGGAAGCAGAAACCGATGCTACTCTACTGGAAAAAAAATATATGTTATAGAGATGAGGGAACATAATATCTGCTTCAGAGTGCAGGAAAAGTAAATGCAACTTAAGGTTGAAGGTGCTATTGTATCTTGGAGAGTTTTACTAATTAAGTTGTGGAATATGTAGCATTTAATGTCTCTACTTGAACTTTGTTTTTGAAGATACTCTGTATTCAGCAAAGTGCAGTGCAAGGTCCTACACCCCAGTCATGGCAACCCTAGCTACACCCAGGCTGGGCAGAGAGGTGGTGCAGAGCAGCCCTGGCAGAAGGGCTTGGGGGTGATGGGTGATGGAAAACCTCACCCTGAGCCCTCAGTGAGTGATCCCAGCCCAGAAACCACTGAGTCCTGGGCTGCATCCAAAGGAGAGTGGCCAGCAGGTCGAGGGAGCAGCCGATTCTCCCCTTACTCTGCTCTTGTCAGCCCCACCTGGAGTCCTGTGCACAGTTCGGGTGTCCCCAGAATGGGACACACATGGAACTGTTGGAGCAAGTCCAGAGGGTGCCATGAAGGCCATGGGAGGACTGGAGCACCTCCCTATGGAGACAGGCTGAGAGAGCTGGGGCTGCTCAGCCCGGAGAAGAGAAGGTTGTGTGGAAACCTCCCAGCACCTCCAGGGCCTGAATGGGCTCCAGGGAAACCAGAGAGGGACTTTGCATCACAACTGGAGTGACAGGACAAGGGGGAATGGGTACCCATGCAAAGAGGGGACATTTAGGTCAGGTATTGGGAAGAAATTGTTCCCTGTGAGGTGGTGAGACTCTGGCCCAGGTTCCCAGGGAGGCTGTGGATGTCCCAGCCCTGGCAGGGTTCAAAGCTGGGTTGGGTAAGGCTCTGAGCAGCCTGCTCTAGTGGGAGGTGTCCCTGCCCATGGCATCGGGGTTGGGATTAGAGGACATTTAAGGCCCATTCCAAATCCTTAAAATTCTATGATTCCATGAGTTTTCCCCTAGATGTGCAATAGACAAGTGCAGCTGATCTTTGGGGGATAGATGCAAACCCACAACTTTCTGAAAACAATCACTAGGAACCTGCATCAACTGGAACAAAGTGGAAGCGAGAGGGAGGTTACCTTACCTGGGACAAGATTCCCAGTTCAGCTTCTTGCAACTACAGCTATTCTGGAGCTCATGGCTGGGAGTGCTCAGTGAGATCTGGTTTTTACTGTGAGGGTGCTGAGGCCCTGGCACAGGTGCCCAGAGCAGCTGGGGCTGCCCCTGGATCCCTGGCAGTGCCCAAGGCCAGGCTGGACACGGCTGGGAGCAGCCTGGGATGGTGGGAGGTGTCCCTGCCATGGCAGGGGTGGAACAGGCTGAGCTTTGAGTCCCTCCCAACCCAAAGCATTTTGTGATTCTTTGATTCTCCTTCCACCCAGCAGAGCTGAAGGAGGTTGGTGTGCTCCTCTGAGCAGGCAGCACTGGGGCTGTGGCTCCCAGCACAGGGCTGCAGGAAGGATTAGCTCTGAGCCCCACGTTTTTAACACCACATCCTAGTGAGGAAGCTGAGGGGCAGTCACGAACTGGGGAAGCAAGGGGGAATGATTTGTATTACAAATGACGATGTGAAAAGGGGTGGAGGAGCCCTGTAAAAATGTAAATGTGCAATTTGCATAATTGGGCAGCCAGGATTAAATGAAGCACAGAGAAGGATAAGGATTACATGGAGGGGCAGAGAAGGGAAATAAGAGCAGTACAGAGAGAAAACACTGCAGATAGATAGAAAATCTCAGATAAGCAAGAGCAAAGGGAGAAGCTGCAAGACTCAAAGGCAGTGAAAGGAGAGGGAACTGAGAGGAGCAGTGGTGTGTGTTACTAATCCAGGCTGTATCTGAGCTGGCTGGGAAGTGTGCAAATTAATTTTAAAAGGAGCTTGAAATCAAAGGGGAGTGTCAGCTGGGCATTAAACATCCCCTTAGTGGTGACCTTGAGAGCCTGGACCACCAGTACCTAACAACCAAACCCAGCACTCCTGAACACTTCCTTCACATCTCATCCATAATTAATTTTGCCTTTGATGAAGGGTCATTCTCCACCAGGATATTTGTCAGCTGTCAAAATCACCCAAGTGGTGGCCTCTGACAGCCTTCTTGCTGTCTCCTGCACTGGGGCAGTGGTGGTTGCTGTGTGTCTCTGCTTTCACAGGAGCTGTGCTTGGCTGCCTGGTTGGACCCAGCAAGGTCTCAGCTGCTGGCACTGCTCAGCAGTGACCAACACTCCAAGCACTCCATCACCCAATCTGCCCTTGCTGCCACAATTCCTCCACAAGTCGCTCCAGGCCAAGGAGCCTTCCAGAGCTCTGTGCAACCACCCTGAAGTTCTTCTCCTTACCCACTCCTAAAGCTCCTGGGGGCTTGCTTCCCTCTGCCTTGTTCATACAGGGGAGATGGCTGTGGCCAAGCCGAGCCCAGAGCCAGCCATGTTCCACACAAAGCCATATGGAGAGGCAAAAACACAATACTCCTTTCAAGATTTGTTTTGTGTGAGTGCCTGAGGGCAGGAATTGCACTGTACTTGCTACTGTGCACATGTAAAACAGAGTGTTTGCAGCCCTGGAACACTTGCTCTGATAAGAAGGAGAGGGAGGGAGTGGATGCAGGCAGGGGAGTGAGGAGAACGAGGCAGGATGGGGCTGTGGTGTGGCAGCAATGGAGGCACCCACTCTGTCCCTGCAAGGGGAATCTCTCTGGGAATCTGGCCCGTGGAATGGAGGGAGCCACATGGTGCTTTATTAACATTTATTAACATTTGTTAACATTTATTAATATTTATTAACATTTATGAATATTTATTGACACGGTGCTTTATTAATTTATTCTATTTAATTTTGTTTTATTTTCTCTATTGCCAGAACATAACTGGTTCAGGTGACTCAGCTCAGAGAGGGTAGGAAGAAAAGATGATGGTGGATGTGGGTGTTCAGAGGGAGATTGGTTTGCCCGTGTATGGTGCAGAAAATGCAGAGTTTCTCTTAAATGTGTCCCTGGTTGGTTTGTTTCTTCACACTCTAAACTTGGATTCAGCAAAAATAAAACCTGCTGCTTGACAGCTCTTTAAAGGGCGATGGAAGGAGAAGATGGGTGAGGGAACCTCTTTATAAAAAGGTAAAGATCTGTTCTGTTTTTACTAGAAGTGTTACGGCATCCTCGCTGAGTGCTGAGAGTAAACTCATTGAGTGAAACCTTCCAGGTGGGATGGGAGGGCAATCTGTCCTGGCTTGCTGTTGTCTCTGCAGTTACTTTTCTGCAGGTCAGAGCTTTGTCTGGGTGATGACAGCTCCCACCTTGTCCCATCATCTGGGGTTTCTGTCCCCAGACTTTTCCCCTGGGCTCCAGTGATTCAGTCAAAGCATTCACATGTTAATTCTTCAGTGGGATATCTCAAGAAATGCACTATCCAACTCCCCCAGTTCAGAAGGGAGAAGCTAGGTGAAGGTTTAATACAGGAAAATGTGAGTCCAGACACAGAAGTGAAATTAGGTGTCAACAAAAAACATCACCACAAAGCTTCACACACTCAGATTGTAAATCTCTTCCTATTGTAGCTACTCAAGTCTCTTATTTTATGTAGTGTCACATTTAACTTATTCTCCAGATACCACAGAATTTCAGATACAGGAGGAACTGAACTCCTAATAAAACTGTAACCATAATTTTAAAAAAACCCAGACAGGCCTTCATCAACCCTCAGTGAGAAACAGAGCTTGAGGAAGAGGGCAGGGATATTAGAGAAAGGGCAGAAGAGGAGAAAACACAGCCCTGTTCAACTTGGGTATCCTTTATGAACCACTTTTTTTTTTGCATTATTCTTTCTCTCTTTTTTTTTTTTTTTTCCTACAGGCAGGCAGCATGGCCAGTTAAGTAAAGCAAGTAGAGAGATTGACATTGCAGATCAATAAATCTGAAAGAGCTGGCATTCCTGAATTTGATGTCATTTATATCATTCAGGAGTCTTCAAAGTGTATCATCTCACTCAATTTTGAAAATACTGTCTTCTGTCACAGTTTAATTAATCTTGTACTCCCACGGGTTGTAATTTTGATTGTCTAAAATGTACAGTATTGTGCTTGGAGATTATTTTTGTTATTGTTATATTGCCACTGGCTCTTGATTTTTACATCATTATTGCTTATGACATCAACAAAAGTCCAGTCTTTGCTTTCTCCAAATTTTGGTTGTTTCAAAGTTAGTCATTTTTGCTCATTTATTCCCACTGTTATAGCACTCCCAAGCTCTGGAAGGATCAGCTTGTCTCCTCAGGAGCATCCAGCTCTTTGGAGGAGAAAAGTTTCTCTGCTGAAGCTCTCCAGAAGCACTGTGAGCTGCAGAGGCAATGGCAGTGTTCCCAGTGCTCCCACACGCTGACAAAAAGGGGTGTTCTAGATTCTTACAAGAGAGGTTTCCTGATTTTTCTTCAAGATAAAATTGGGCAGAATAATCTTTTCTACTCTGTGGGAAAATGATTAATCAGTCAATAAATCCTCCTGTGCAAACTTTGTTATTCACAACCTGAGTGTAGCCAAGCTACCAAAACTGGAGCTGTGTTTCCAGCCCACTGATGGAGAATTGCTCCTAGAAATCAACAGCTCCTTCCATGGAGAGCAATGGCTGAAGTGTTTCTGAAAGAGCTTCCTGGCAAAATGCAACATCTCCTACTGCCTGTGAGGATTTGAATAATGGAAAAGAAAAACCCCCAACATAATAATTTCTTTGACCCAAACCTCTTTGTAATACAGATCTTCAGGATCTCATGCAGCTCTGCACTGTGTTCAAAACAGCTATTAGTTCTCATTTGTATGATGAGCACAGGAAATCTTCCCCAAATTTTCTACTAACTCTGTGAACAAAGGATTAATTTTCTGAGACTTGACATAGGTAAATTGATTTCATATCCATTTCAAAAATCAGTCTTTAAAAAAATGGATTTTCAGTAATTACTGATATAGATATTTCATGTGCTCAGAACTCTGAAATCCAGATTTTCTAAAATCAAGGCAACAACCAGCAAAATTACAAGGCTGATTTATGAAAACTATGTTATTGAACAACTGATTGTGAAAGGATGTGGTTCGTATACTACATACTATAGGCTTGTAAAACCATTTTTCAAAATGCTGAAAGCTAATGTCTTTTTGGCATTATTATTTAAAAGCTGAGATTACTGAACAGCCACTTGTCTTCAGCTGCTGTCATTCTAGAAATACTGGAGTTGGACAACAAATAGTTGAAGTAAGAGCCAATCATACCCTACTCTACAAAGCCAAGATCTCATTGAAACTGCCTGTTTAATTTTTAGTTAAAACTATCAGAATGACTAAATGAAGGTGTTAAACAAAAGTAACAACTTATGGTTGTAAAAGGCCCAAAACCAGACTGGATAGAACTCATGCTTCTCCTGAGGTCATGGCAATCTAAGAGATACCTTGGCCACTCACAGTCTTTCAGCAAAGGTGTGCACTGCATTTCTGCAGTGAGGGGGTCATCGAATCATGGAAGCACAGACTCATTTAGATTGGAAAAGACCTCCAAGGATCATTGAGTCCAACCTTTGACCAATCTCCACCTTGTCAACCAGACCAGAGCACTGAGTGCTACATCCAGTTGTTTCAATTGAAAAAGAAATATCCCGTTGTTTCTTGAACATCTCAAATAATTCAGCCTGGACTGTAGGTCCAGCCTGTGCCTATTTGTACACTGAAAAATTTGCTTCAGAATAATCACATATATTCAAATAGTGGAATCTCTGGCAGTGTTTAGGGGTAGGCTGGACAGAGTTTGGAGCAACCTGTTCTAGTGGGAGGTGTCCCTACCCATGGCAGGGCGTGGACAGGGATGATCTTGAAGGTCCCTCCCAATCAAACCAGTCTGGGATTCTCTGAAATGGGATTTCTCATGGCAGCATGGTTAAATGAATGCAGAATAGCTTTAACCATAATCTAGTTTTACATGCTTGGTGCTACACACCTCACACACACAGCAGCTTCCTGACAGCCATCCTGGGTGCAGGAGGAGGTGCATTTTCCCCTCCAGCTGGGTACAAGCTGCACTGGAGGACACCACAAACACCACTCAACCCCTTGGGAGGCACAGGGCAGAGGAGATGTGATGCTTTCCCTTCTGGGCTGCAATTCATGCCCATGGCTGAGGTCAAGACAGACACAGAAGGGTGGGCAGTGCCCCACAGTCCCAGAGATGCTGTGCCAGAAGCTGACATTGCTCAGGAGGCATCTGGAGAGCAGCTCCAAGTTTGCTGCCTGGAAAGGCCTGTGCAAGCCCAGCTGCTCTGTGTTAAACCCCAGGCCTGCAGACAGCTGCACCCTCTCTTTCCTGAGCTGCTGCCCATGAATACTGCATCCATTTGAAATGTTGAGCCCAGTGACAATCGTATTTCACACTCCTGCATTTGTACTTCCCTTTATATTAATATGTTAATAATAAATAAAGAAATAAGACTTTCTGCTAAAAGCCCTAACATTTCTTCAGCAGTGCTATAAATATAGCTGTAATCTCTGAGCCTGTGAACTTGCTTAACGACCAGAGGAGTTATCAAAGGAACCCCTGTAACTCTGCTTTTCTGTTTGATTAATTTTAGTTGAAAAGAGGTCCCACATTTAGCTGACAGAACACCATTAGTGTGACCCAAGCAAAACCAAAAGAAGAAAAGTCTTGGTGGGAGTTCTGAGAAGCTGATAAGATATTGAGATTCCCTATGTTTAAGCATGGAGACAAGTGCATGTATTAAATAGCAGCGAAGGAAGAAAAGAAGCCAAATCACTGCAATCTAAGTGTGTGAAATGTGAAAAGCAGAAAGGAAAATTGCAAATCAATACACAGGGAAACGAAAAGAGAATTGAGGATAAACCGAAAGCAGATAGAAAACAAGAAGAAAAAAAAACCTCCAACAGTCAACAAATTGGGATCTTGACGAGACAACATTGTCAGGCTACTGAGTCATGTTCTGATTTTGCAGTTGCCTGAAATAATAAAGCCCTATTAAGTTGAGATGTTAGAAGAGGTGTTTCCTACTGGAAGTGTGTCTAGCATTTCCATACTCTGGTTTGCTGTGGCGTTCCCAGAGAAATTCAGTGCATGTAGTACCAGCCATTGGTTCATGGGCAGGCCCTGGCACAGGTGCCCAGAGCAGCTGGGGCTGCCCCTGCATCCCTGGCAGTGCCCAAGGCCAGGCTGGACAAGGCTGGGAGCAGCCTGGGACGGTGGAAGGTGTCCCTGCCCATAGCAGGGGTGGAATGAGATGATCTTTAAGTACATCCACCTCAAGGGGGTCATGATCTCCTCTGCCTGGTGTTGGAGACATCTGACCAACCCTTACAGCTGGAACTTGCTGTTTTCCTTTATTACCTCAACTGTGCCCTTACAAGCAATAATCCTTCCTCTCCTATTATCTTCCCCTTCCCCATTCAATTATACATGGCATTTGTTTTTTAACAGGGAGATTTTTTTTTTTTTCTGAGAAATTATGAGTAAATTTCAGTTCAGGAAAAAAAAAAACTGCATTGGAAAGTGAAAGAGTAATTCTAGCAAGTGGCATGGAGGACAGGAGAAAATGTCAAATCGAGGGATTGAATTTTAAAAGGCAACAACACTGACAGCAAAAGGAGAAGATGAAAATAAGATCAGTAAAATTATAAACTAGTTTCTGCCCAACCAAACTCTTTCTTCAATGGACCCTGATGCTTCTTGTTTATTTAACTATTTGGTGTTTTCCTCATATGACAGGAGGTTACACTTCTGGAAGTTTTATGGCTCGAAGGGCTCTGCCTGAAAAGAGGCAGGAGGAATGCAAAGAGAAAGTGGTGAACTGGCTATGCATGAGAAGATGACTGGAGCAAAATGCTGGAGTGATTATGACTTGATGCTTAAAGATGATATTCTAAACTTGTCTTGGCGATCTGGATGCCTATGAAAATTCCTACAGATTGTATCCAAATTGTCTGACTCTGGAAGCCTCTGCTCACCATAGCCCTGCATGCCTGAGGCAGCCTGTCCTCAGAGCCACAGCCTTGGCTCACCTCTGCTCCTGTGAGTGGAGTCAAGGCACTTTGCAAACAGGGAAATTAATTCCATCCCTGTTTCCACGGCCATCTGAGTGAAGAACAAATGACTGGAGTAATTTGCACACCATTATTCATGACATGTGTCAGAACCAGAGCCAGAAAACAGATCATAAATCTCCTGATGTGGCTCTTCATCTGATCTTCCAGTCCTGCTGCAAATTAAAGGCAAGAGAATCTTGCAACTGAACCTTTGAGGAGCAGACCCAGGATTTTCATAAGGATTCAGGGAAACAAGGGAGAGGTTATTCCCTGGAAAGCAGAATGCTGTCAGCATGAGGTTCTGTTCTGTACTGTGCAGTGCTCCATCCCAGAACTGGAAGATGGTGATCAAGACTGGATTTAAAGTCTATTAAAACAGTGGGGATTTCTTTTTGACTACCCTGGGCTGGTTGGTCTTCAGTGCACTGAAAGAATTGCTACAAGAACAAGATGTGCATGGAGATTGTGGGAATGATGAACAAGAGACAGGATATTATAGAGCAGCTTCTCCTCTGAAACACAGTGTCTGAACTCAGCCTTTTCTCATGAATGAATAATGAAGTGGCCATGTTTTATTAGCTTTACTTAAAATTGTCTACTAGTTGAACACTCTTTTGAGCCTTTTGACACTTCTACAATTTGCTGCAGCAATGATTTATTTTCTTTTTTGTTCTTTTCAGGATACAGGAGCCAAGCTGATATTGGTGTTTCAGTAATTATCTCTGTTAATGTGCATAAGGTGTAATTCCATCTGTGAAATGAATACCAGGTGAATATTTAACTCATACAAGTTTTGTTACATGAACTTCTGGGGTAGGTGTATGCATTAATTGCTAAGATGTTGATTGATTAAGTGATCTTTCTTGTGTTCTTGGCTTTGTTTACCCTTTGTTTACTCATTTCTGTGACAGTAGAGAACCTCAGAGTCAGGGGGAGCTCATCAGATCACAGAGGGGCTTCACACATATGGTAAGTCTTGTGCTGGTAAACTAGTGTTGGACTGGCAGCTTAATGAAAAGATTTATTCTTCTGTCACCACCTCAGCTTTGTGTGAATCCAACATCTTCTTCTGCTAAGAAGAGAAGCAATGCACTAATGACATTGGTATGTTGGGTGTTTAGTCCTTAGGATCTTTATCCCCTCACTGGGAACTTCCCCTGCAGTATGACCACGATGCTTATTGCAGCCAGAAATGATTTCTGCAATAATGTTGTTTTCAGTAAAACCTCAAAGTTGACCAATGCTGATGCAAATCACTTACCTGCAGTGGCATTTCTTATGGCTCTTTGCAACCCTGACTCTTTGGGGCAGAGCAGAATTTACAACAACCTGCAGAAACTGGTTAGAATTGTTATTTAAAACCAAGAAGTGTTACAGTTTTATTGTTAATATCAGGGGGGAATATTACTTGCAAGCCTGTGCTTTGATTTTTCTTCTGTCTCCTGACGAAACTAGCTCACAGAAGAATTCACAACCCTCTCAAATTACTTATTACAACTATGACTTATTCCAAAATCCATTTTGAGCATAGCTGAAAAGTGTAGTTAATACTGCTGCTGTAGTTTCTATCTTTTTCCATATAAAGTTAGGGCTTGATTTTATGTGTCATCCTCAGTGAGTATATATTTGCATAGCTCTGTTGACATCAATAATGCTATATTGATTTATGCTGCTTGTGCCTGCCTCATTATTATTTTTATTTTTTGTTCAAGGAGCATGGTGTATTTTCAAATTCATGGAAGATAAAAAGGGATTGCCTTCTCAGAACAGAATATATACAGTGTCTGCTGATGGGATATTTTAGATTTGGGCAAGCAAACAATGAGACATTATCAGTGAAGTTCTGTAAATATCAAGGCTGCTTGTACACTATCTGCAGAATATTATCAGATCTGTAGGTTGGGCACAGGGTGCTCAGAGCAGCTGTGGCTGCCCCTGGATCCCTGGCAGTGTCCAAGGCCAGGCTGGACAAGGCTTGGAGCAGCCTGGGATAATGGAAGTGTCCCAGGCCATGGCAGGGGTGAACAAGATAAATTTTATGGTCATTTCCAACGCAAACCATTCCAGGATTTTTAAAGGTGCCTTAGATTTCCAGTTATCTTGAATAGTTGGAAGGATTTGGTGCCCCATGACACAAGGCTGCCAGTCATGATTTATTGCTTACAAACAAACAAACTTGCTTTTCCAGAGATGGCTGAAATCTCCATTTCTCCAGAACAAAGTGCAAAGTCGAGCGGTCGTGAACAAGATGCAAGAGACCACAGGTAGAAGGGCATAAAGATTGGAAAAAATGAGATTAAAAACCCAAGAGATGGGAGGGCAGGAAAATATGTTCATTCCCCCCTGGAGGGAGGTGCTGCAGCATTGTAGGAGCAGCAGCCATACCCCACCTTGCAGGACTATGAGAAAATGCCTCCACCCCTTTGCTCATGAACAGGCCTTTGGGTCTGAGTGCAGGAAAAGGTGAAAAAATGGCTGGAAATACACAATATAATCCACAGAGGAAAGGACTTTACTGCCCTTTATACCTGCAGAATATGCCAAACTAGCTGAGGATGATCCCAGTCCTCTGCCTGAATCTCAGGGCATTCCTGTAAAGACAGATTCTTCCTAGGCACTTGCACACACCTACAATCATGGATTCGCTGTTACAGAGATTATACCAAGAACAAGAAAACCTCAGTGTGTCTGAGATCACCTTCCAGAGGAGATTGCAATGTGTCAGTAGCCCACCCAGCCAGGACAGGACTGTCCTCCTTCCAGATCTCAGCACAGGTCAGCACACTGACCAGGGGACTTCTCAGTGCCCAAGTTCAGCACATGACATGTTAAAATAAGAGAAATTGCAGATTTCTTCTCCCTCTGTGTTCTGGGACTTTCCATCAAATTTCCTTCTCCTTTTTTCTTTTCTCTGCACTGCACTTTCAGATGGAAGCATCTGGATCGAAGAGAATTATCTCTAAACAACAACTTGAGCTGTAGTACATTTTCAAAGACTCAGGTTTTATTAGTCACAGAAGACCTTGTAAAAGTTTGCTTGGGATCATTTTTAACAGCAAACAATAATCCTTCCCCCATCAGCCAATGAAAAACAACCCAAACCTCCCCCCAACATGCTGCACAGATATGTCTTACAGAAACACAACAATTCTGGAGATGCATAAGTGACATTTTTGCCAAGCTGAGGGTTTTATCCACAGTAACTTACATTAATACAGCCCTAATTTCCTTCTGAAAGCTACCTGAGCACTAAGCACACTTGATGCTGAGTTGGTGTAATGTTGTTTGGAGTAGTCAATAATTGCATTTGATTTCACATTGTACTTTTCTGTCCTGAGATTACTTAAGGCCAGAGGACACCTAGTCATGCTGTGAGCCCAGACTGCTCCTGCATGTTCTGTGTCAGACCACTGTTTTCATCAAAACACACCAATACAAGCCCAGAAAATTCTCTCTCCCTTTCCATCTGGAGCAGCTGAAGAATCAGGCAGATTAAAAAGCAGCATTCCCTGCAGTGTAACTGGGTTAGCACCCAGGGCCATGTTCAGGCTGCTAATCCAGAAGTTACCTTCAGCATGTCATTA
This sequence comes from Passerina amoena, assembly GCA_013401095.1. Taxonomy (NCBI): domain Eukaryota; kingdom Metazoa; phylum Chordata; class Aves; order Passeriformes; family Cardinalidae; genus Passerina; species Passerina amoena. Next base: position 28,197 of record WBNP01003978.1, read on the forward strand.
GTAATAAGGAAAGATAATATAGGGGGAAAAGAGGCAGAGGATGACAGATTGATTCCAGGGATGTGTGTCCCATAATTCTCATAAAACCAGAATGAAAGCTGAGCCCATTCAACAGCTTTAAAAATCAAGACAGTCTTATAAATGCCTAAGTGCAGATGAGGGACTTCAGGTACTCGGGTGTGCAGGTTTGGACCACTTTGCTCACTTCTCATCTCTGCAGATGAACTCCAACAGAAAACTTCATTGTTTCCATCAGCAGAACCACACTGATAAATGTGAGTAAACTACAGGATATTTCCCAATCAATTTCTGACAAATAAAGGTATTGTAGCTGTGCTGCTCTAGTGCCAACGAAAAATAGTGGAAAAGCATGAACTTCAGAAATGTAAACTTGAGTTGTCATTAAAAATCAATTTTCATGATAAATTTAATTCACATTTCATAGAGAGCTGTGTAATATCAATAAAAATGCTTTAATAATTGCTGTGCTGGCACACAGTGCAATGTAAGACATAAAGAGATATAATTTTTTTGTAATTTAGAAGATGAGGAACTAAACACTGTTTTTCAAAAGAAACCATTTCTCAGGGAGAAAAATGAATGTTGGAGGAGGATGTAATTTATTAGGGATTCTACTCCACCCCTTTTCACAAAGACTGCTCTGAAATTAAAACTTTCAGAGATCAGGTTTCTAATTTATTCCTAGACTTAAGAGGCCAGAACAGACCAGGATCAGGTAGTCTGACCTTCTGGATAACCCAGGCTATTAAATTTCATGTAGTTCTCTCTGTATCATACATAACCTGTGTTGGGGTAAAACATAGTTTCTCTTAAACATTTATTTTAAATGATGGAAAAAAACCATTTTTGTGTTTCTTTTACATGCTTTTTGGTGAAGGTGGGAGAAAAGGAAAGTTGTAAATTGGTTGTCTTCTGTGACATATCAGTAGAAACAGTACAGCATGCAACACTGCAATCTGAACTCAGCATTGCTAAATTATAAACAGTTGGTGTTTTCTGGTAATAAAAGCTGACCAATTCTCAGGGCAGAGAACGTGCTACCTACTTAGCAATATGCTTTGGTGAACAATTTTTGAAGGGACCAAAGGGCAGGTCCCAAATCTCTTAGTCACATTTAAAAATTCCCATGATCAAATTGTAAACCCATCTGAATTTCCTGAAGAAAATAACAGTTTTCTCACTTACATGTAACTGAGCTCAGAATTTCTCCCTAGCAGATCAGTGCACTTCACAGAGGATGCTAACTGAAGAACTGGAATTTGCAGTTGGTGTTTGTTTCCACAGTGGATAGAATTAACTACCTTTCCCAGGAATAACTTCTCAGAAAGGGTGGTTGGGCCTTGGGAAGGGCTGCCCAGGGGGTGGTGCCTCCACCATCCCTGGTGGTGTTGAAGGAACAACTGAATGTGGAGCTCAGTGCTCTGCTCTGGTTGACAAGGCAGTGATTGGTCTAAGGTTGGACCCAGGGATCTTTATAATCTTAATGATTCTGTGATTCTATTCTATGATTTTGTTTTTTAATCTTGTCCTTGGTGAAAATCTTCTACTTGATCCTCCACCAGTGTGAATATTCATGCTTCTTCCAAATCCAGTGTGGTGATCTCCAAATTTCATGAATGTACTATTTATTTGATATTTTGGATATGAGATATTCAGTAAAACAGGGCTGCAACATCCAACTCTTCAGGATACTCCACCCACAATGACACAAACTCTGATCTTGCAATTTATCACCATCCTTTAGACTTTCACGATCAACACAGTTTTTTTCTATCCACATAACTTGGAATCACGTTTTCAAATGAAGTTTCCTGAAAGCCAGGGACACCTGCTTCCCCCTGTATTTATGAATGCTGCCATTCACCAATGTTCATGCTGTGGGATAAGGAATCTCAGGCAATTACAAACACAGGTTTAGTCAGCTTAGGGTGTTTATTAAGAAATGCCAAGGAACGAGCAGGATCCAAAAATTCTTGAGTTTATCTGGCCATACATGATAAACATGCACAGCTTTATTGCTCATGACTGACCTGTTCTCCAGGGACCACGTTTTCCCCTGCTGTAAATTACTATAGATCCACGTGAGTGAATAAATCAAGACTCTGAACTTCTTATCCCCTGCATGGTCTGATTTTTCTTTTTTTTCCCCTGATAAAATTAGTCATAGATACTTCAGAGTTGTATTATAACCAACTAGAAAAACAAGAACAATAGATGAATTAGTTTTTCACCTTTTCTGGGGAAACCTGTACTTCTGCTGATGCCATCCAGCTTTTTCTTTTTTTCCCCCCCCATTTCCCAGATTTCCTGGACTCTAAGCTATTTTTAAGAAATAGCTGCCCATTACACAATTATTTCTACCAGCTACAAAAATCTGAACTTCAACTTTTTTCAGGCCCAGTTAATTTACCAACTTTTTCATGTGCCCCCTGACCTGGTGCCAGTGAGGATGGATACAGCATTGCTCTAAACACAGGAATTAAAACACAGAGAAGTGAACACAGGTTCAGATGGGTGCCAGCCCTGGACTGGCAGACTGGATCAGGCTCATGGTCCATCAGTTCAGTCTCCTGTCTCCTGCTTTGTTTTAGAAACTGTTTTAGGTTCTGAGGCATTAAAATGTTCATCCCCCTCAGCCACTCTGTAACCAATATTCTGGTTGCTTGGAGAGTTCTCATTATTCTGGACCTCAGAGGTGCCTCATGGCAGTGAGTTCCACTGACTGGGTTAGTCCCTTCATTTGTGAAAGGAACAATTGTCTCTTCTCTGAGTATTTTCTTTCGAGGTTGTTCTGGAAACCTGCCTGCCCCTGGGTTTCAACTGACTACTTTTAGTGCCTTTATCTTTAGTCTTGAGCTGTTTGGGTTTTTAAAGGCCACAGATTTCTATTCTTCCTTGTTGGTTCACTTTGGATGCTCCTTCTTCCATAACTGTTTCTGTTTCCAACCACCTTCTAGGAAAACACCTCTTAAAACAACAGGTGCAGCCCTTGGCTACAAAGGCAGACAATCCTCTCTGATAAGCAATACAATTTGGATAAAATTGGTTTAGTTTTATGGAACTGCTTTAAATTCCTCTGCCATCCACACAATCACCCCGGCTCTTATTTTGTATTAGAATTTTAGTTCTCATCATTTGCTATTCTTATAAATGCACTGTACGAGCAGGGCGGAAACAATAACAAAAAGGCTCTTTTCTCCATTTCTCTTGGTTTTTTTTTTTTGTTCCCAGATCAAACTCCTTCTGAAACAAAAATAATAGTCTGCAAGGCAGACACTCTGCTGTTTCAAACCACCCAGCTCCTAAAAGGATGATAACTTCAGAAAGGCACATTAGCCTCTGCTGAGATTCCTATGTGGACTGAACTTAAAAATTCCATCTTTGGAGCTTAATGCCAAAGCACAGTGCAAGTTACTCTTGCTAGAAGCAAGGTTCTTGCCATTTCCTCAAGCAATGAATTATCTCCTGATATTCAAGTTAGTTCAAAATATCCTTTCCACTTAGGTATGCCAGGGGCTAGTCCTAAGAAAACGGCTTC
>WBNP01003979.1:0-22706 GCA_013401095.1 Passerina amoena
CTCCTCCAGCTGAGGGGTCCCATGCACAGAGCCCCCAGGGCCCAGGTGTGGGCTCAGGGGTTTTGGGGCTGTGTTTGGGAGTGGGGCAGGCGCTGCCCCATGGCCTGGAGAGCCCCGCTCTGCAAAACCAAAGCCTCCCTGGGAGCTGTGCCTGGGGCTGCTCTACGCTGCCTTCCCTGCCCACACTGAGGGAGGCACAGGGACAGAAACCCCCATGGCACCTGCCCTTTCTGTCTGTGCCATGTGTCTGTGTGCTCAACGCCACTGCCAGCCCAGGAGCGGGGCACTGCACATGGGCCACGAAGGGTCAGCCTGCCCGGGCTGTCACTGCAAAGGGCTCCTGAGAACACAGCCAGGAAACACAGACAGCTTTGGGAGCAGCATGAGTACTGGGCTGTGGTTTAGGAGGCTTTGGGCTCCTTCCCCCTGCTCTTTCTATCCGTGATGCTGTTGCCAAGCCTGGGGTGAGGGGTGAGGGGCCCTGAGGAGCAGCCCGGTAAGGGTCACCTGCTGAAAAGGCCTGGACATTGTTATTTATGTTGTGTGCACAGCAAAATCATGTCCGTTTCAATAGTTCCATAAAATTAAATATGAGGAGTGAAAATGCTGACAAATTCTAAATTTAGTCCTTTCCATTTTTGTACCAACTGGCCATTTTGTTCTCTAAAATGAAACTCTATGAAACTCTTTGACAATTGCAATTTGGCTTTTCTTATTTTTTCTTAATACTTTTTTCTTCTTATTGACCTGTCACATTTGGGATAGACCATATTTTATATGTATGATCAGGGATTCTACCTCCCTTTAGAAAGCACTCTGGAGTATAAGTCCATGAGAATTTTAAAGAAATAAGAGCATGGAAGGATACCATGTTAATTGAACAGAAGCCTTTTGTGTCTCTGCTTTCCACCCTCACCTCCCGTTTGCGTACTATTTATGTCCAAAATTCATCGAGATTCCTTCTGTTCCTGTCGTTTTCTCAAGGACTTGCTGTAAGATTGTTGTGCCATATTATTACTTTTGATCTAAAAAATGTTTTTAAAAGTAAGTGCTAAAAATTCCTCTCAACAAAGGGCAGTGCAGTATGCAATACTTATCTGTTCATGTACAGCAAGTGGTGCAGTGAAAGCAAACCCCAGTGAAGATTACCCAACACCAGCCCAGCTGGAGCAGTGCTGTTTGCCAGGAGGCAGGGGCTGCAGCCCTCACCCCATGGTGGGACTGTGCCCCCTGTGTGCCCAGGCAGCACTCTGGGGGGCTGCTGCATGCTCAGGCTCTCAGATCAGCTCTGCTCTGCTCTGGAACTCGATTTTAGCCCCTGCTGCTATCTTTGGGCTTGTCAGGGTAAGATTGTTGTCCAGAGCAGCTGGGGCTGCCCCTGGATCCCTGGCAGTGCCCAAGGCCAGGCTGGACACTGGGGCTGGGAGCACCTGGGACAGTGGGAGGTGTCCCTGCCATGGCAGGGCTGGCACTGGGGGGGATTTGGGGTCCCTGCCATCCCAAGGCATCCTGTGATTCTGTGATTCGAAGATTTGCAGAGTGTTCCTGGGCAGAGGAGTCCCATCCCTGGAAACATGGAGGAATGTAAAGCACATTTCTTCATCTTGGTAGCTTGAGGCAATGGAGTGCTGTTTGGTGGGTTTGATAGCAAGGCTCGTGAGGCTTGGGCAGGCTCCTTGGGGCCAGGCAGTGGCTGCAGTGCAGGGGAAGGAGAGCAGCCAGGAGGTGCAGGGGGTTTGTGGCCAGGCCCACGCCAGCCCTGTGCCCTCACTCTGGCAGGGATCTCCATCTGCTCAGCCTCCACAGCTGCCCTTCCAGGGCTGATCCCTTTGTGCAGCCTGGTGCTAAACACCAGCTCAATGGAGCAAGCTTCTGCCAAGGGAAAATCAAGCGTTTGGCTGCGAGTGGCACAGATTCCTCCTGAGGGTTTTGCACTGTGAAACACCACTATCCCCTCCTTCCTTGGCTGAAAAGAAAGACCTGTGTTCATTTCCTTCAGCACAGAAGGGAAGTTTGGTGCCTGGGGGCGTGTTGTGGCAGCAGCACAAACGAGGACATTGGGGCCACTTGGGTCTCAGTGCCAGTGGCCGTCAGGGCTGGGTCACGATGAGTGATGAGGCTTTTCAAAATAGCACAGCGAGTGTTCTTGCCTTGGGGTCAGGGAACTTCAACATCAATTTACTTTCACAGATTAAATAAGGCCCTCCAATCTTCGTTGGAAGTAATTAGATTTCTTTCTGTTCCCAATTTCTGTCAAATATGTAGCTAAAAACAATCATTTTGCCTCTTTAACCAGCCTATCACAGAATGTAGTCATGGCCATAAGGAGAGATGGCTCCAAATACTAGACATAACTCAAAATGCGTGTCGCCCACAGGAAAACATTGCACGATTTATTCGGACAATGCTCGTTAGCTGAGCCTGTGCACAGGGGCCCGGGTGCTCGTGTAAATCTATGGAGTGCTGCTGAGCTGGAGGGAATGCTGGATCCAGGTTTGGATCCACCCAAAAGGCAGAAAGATGGGTCACAGTGTCTTCAGGGATCTCTGCAGGTTGGTCTGAGTTTTCATCATTCTACTTTAATTATTGAAAAAGAAAAGCCCAGCAGAGATCTCTGAGCATGTGATTAAAGGCAGACAGAAGTGTAGATGCCTGACAGCCTTTCTGTAGGCAGTGTGACAGCTCCAGAGCACATCTCCTGGGCTGTGCTCCTCCCTGCTCTCCGCACGGTGCCAGCACAGCCCCTGTGCCCTTCAGCGCCTCCCCAGGGGCTGCTCCATGGCCTGGGGGTCAGCAAATCACCCTGTGCCCCCCCAGAGATGTGCTCAGGGCTGTGGCCAGAGGGGGATCCCAAATGTCTGCATTTGTGTTTGAGCCCAGAGGGAAGACACCAGGTTTGGGGTGTCTGGCTGGTGATGGGGCTCAGCTGGTGTGCAGGGGAGAGGTGAAGAACCAGGGCAAGTAAAAGCAAGAAAAAACACTTCTCTTTCCTTTTTGTTCTTTAGGGCTCTCCGCTGTCACTTCTTCAGTTTCTCCTTGTTTATTTGGATTAGTGTCTCTCCTGAGGAAAAGAAATCTACACGTGTTTTGGAGCTTCAAGTCAAATAATCCCCCATATCCAAACTCAGTTACAGAAACATCTGCTTAATGTCTAATGGGACATTATTTTCTCAGCGTGACATTAAAGGGAAATGCTTACTCTGAACCACCTTAAATTGCATTAAGTCAGGACTCAGACCCTGTAGATATCATTCTGCAGCCCCCTTCCACGATTCCTTGCAGGGAAATGAGGAAATGTTCCCTGATAGATGCCTCAGCCCCATTTGCAGGGTACCAATGAGGAGAGCTTTCCCTGACATACTTTTAGTGTGCTGGCTGCCCCATTTGTGTGAGCTAGACAGAATGAGGCTCATTCTGGAAAAAAAAAAATCAAAAAACATGGACAAGCTTAGCTTTGCCTTTGTGATGAGCAACTCCAGCTGCACCTGCACACGTGGTTTCCTTTGCCTGTACACAGAGTGCTGGGCACACCCAGAGGGGACACAGATCCACAGGGGTCTGCTGAGCCTCAGGGAGGGCTGTGGACCTGCACAGAAGCACAGGAACACATCCTTAGGACTTCAGATGGAAGCCACTGAGATTGCCCAGAGCCACTGGGGCTGCCCCTGGACCCCTGGCAGTGCCCAAGGCCAGGCTGGATGGGGCTTGGAGGAGCCTGGGACAGTGGAAGGTGTTCCTGCCATGGCAGGGAGCTGGAACTGGATGATCTTTAAGGTCCCTTCCAACCCAGACCAGTCTGGGAGTCTGTGATCCTCTGATACACAGCACACTGAAGTGCTGTTGGGAGGAGCAGGTGTTATTTTGGGTCAGAAGACTTTTTTGGCTCTAGCATAAGCAACTGAGAAAGAGATTTTTTATGGAAGTGTTGACACGACCTGGAAACACCAACAGGCTTGCTGTGAATAAAAGTTTCATCAGCTGCTGTTACAACTTGGCTGCAGCGAACAGCAGTGCTGCATAAAAGAGATTTTAATGATTTATGGTGTTCTGACAGACGAGTCCATCAATCTTGTGGAAAAGCACAGCTTTTCATCAGGGAAAAACTAAAGTTGTAAGGCTCCATGAAAAGTATCTTAAGAAGTGAAACATGGCAAGGTGTCTGGAAATGGAAACAAAATCAGCACTTAAAGATGTGAAGGCAGATTTGTCGAGCTGATAACCTTGTACTTAGAGCATGGCTCCTGAGTCCCACTTGTTTGGCTACCACTGCAACTTTAGAGGTTCAGATGGGAGATTGGGAATTGGGAATTGTTCCCTGGCAGGGTGGGCAGCCCTGGCACAGGTGCCCAGAGCAGCTGGGGCTGCCCCTGGATCCCTGGCAGTGCCCAAGGCCAGGCTGGACACTGGGGCTGGGAGCCCCTGGGACAGTGGGAGGTGTCCCTGCCATGGCAGGGGTGGGAATGGGGGGGATTTGGGGTCCCTTCCCTCTCAACCCTTCTCTGAGCTGGATGGAAAGACTGAGGGGTGCTGTTGTCACAGCCAGCAGCCCTGTCATGTTGGTGTCCCCTGGGGCTGGGTCACTGGCACATGGAGAGGTGGGAATGGCAGCAGATGTCCTGCTCCAGCAAAGGGGTCTTTGTGTGCTGGAGACAATGGCTGAGAGAACACTGCCAGAGACACAGCTGTCAGAGCTGCTCCAGGACAAAGTGCTGCTTCAATAAGCTCTGCAGTCGAGCAGTGAAGGGTTTGCATTGATTCAGAGTAAGTTTTTATTCAGGATCACACAGTTACGGTTCCGTGTCCCCGCTGAGCGTGGGGAGTGTCACTGTCACGGGCAGGTTGTGTGCAGCTGCAGCCCTGGGCCAGGACTCGGTGCCGCAGTCCCTCTGGGTGTTACTGGGCCCCTTGTCTGCTAAGGGTAGGTGTGAAAGGATCTGCTGTGCCCAGAGCTCCCTCCCAGGACCAGCCCTGAAGGGACGGAGAGAGGCTGCAGGTGCTGGCAGCCTTCGGTGTTTCCATCTCTCGTGCTCATGGCACCAAGCTCTGGGTCAGCATCGTGGAGGGGGAGCCCCTTTGAGGGAGCAGCAGCATCCTTGAGGGTCTGCCTGCCCTTTCTGGGCTGCTGGTGTAGGAGAGCTGCTCCTGGGGTGCCTGTGGGAGATGCTTCCAGCAGCTTCATCCAGCTGTTCCCGTGGCTCATGTGCTGGGTGAATCCCTGACGCTGAATTGTGTCACTGCAGATACACCTGAGAGGCAGCTCTAGGATTGTTCTCTTGGCTATGCCTAAAAAATAATTTGATCAGCTGATTTTATTCTTGATATTTGTGAGGATTGTAGAACAAATCGTTATGAAGTTTTTGATTACCAGTGTTACACAGATGCTAATTACCAGGGAAGGGGTGTATTTTAATTGCCAACAGCACCATCATAATACAATATGGATACAAAGATGCATTTGAATGCCAGGGGAAGTAGTTCTGTGCCCTGTGCAGCTGTGGCTGTGCCCAGAACAGTGATCTCTGTTTGCAGCTTTCCTGATAGCGGCTGAGAGTTTTTATTTATTTATTTTTTTAATAGCTAATTGACAAGATTCTGCCTGCAGTTCTTGGTACAAGAGCAAAGCAGAGCGGACTTGGGGATGCTGGATGACAGGGATCTCCTTCCAGCCACTTTCTAAAGGATGAAAACCCTGGGAAAAGTGAATGATGACTTGGTGTAAGAGCTAAGGCATTCAAGGAGAGCTTGGCTAAAGGAGATGAACTTGTTCAAAGTCAGTATTGAGGTTATCCTTTCAGCAGTGCACAGGTGCAATAAAGCCCTTCTCACCTGCTTTACTCTGCTCAACAAGCTCAGGAAAGCAGTGAACACAATTGTCCAGCCTATCCTTACCCGTGCAGTCTGTCTCCAAAGTAAAATTTAGTGCTCAAAATGAAATCAGTTGTCAAAAAAGCTTGAGCTGTTTCTATATCGTGCTAAGTGCCTTCTCACTGCTTCTGGTCCTTCAGGATGAAAGACTTAGTTCTTCCAGAGGCTGCAAATCTCCTGTGTCCCCAACACCCCCAGGCTGCTGCTGTGCTGCCCCCACAGCAGAGACTTCTCTCCCCACGCAGTCCCAGAGCCTGCTGATGCTTCTGGGCACCATGGGCAATTTCATGTTAATGCTCCTCATTTCAGTTTTCAGCCTTTCTGCTAAATGGCAGTTCTGTACATACTGGGGAAAACAGGGAGGGATAAATACCCAGCAGAAGCTGGAGGAGAAATCAATATATGTGGGCAAGGTGCAACCACTGCAAAGAAGCATTTTTATAAACTAGAGCAGTGGCCACGGTTCAGAACTGGGTGGGATTAAGGTGTTTGATGTAGGTGTGTAGTGTTGGCTGACTCTAAGCCTTGCCTCTGCTCTGAAGACAAAAAGAGTGAAATCCGGGTTCTACGCTGTGCTGTCCCCGTGGTTCTGAGCTGCAGTCAACAGTGTCTGTGTGTGGGAGGATTACAGGGCATCGCTCTCGTCTTACTGAGGCAGAAGCCAAAGGAGCAGAAATTCAAGAAGGAAACCGTGTGCTCCCAGTTCAGACCCAAAGACAGATCCCTGAGTCAGCTGTGGGTTTGTCACCAGCCGTGACGGTGACGTCCCTCAGGGGCCACGAGTGCCTTCACTTTGGGTGACCTCTGCATGTGCAGGAGGCAGCAAGGTCTTTGTGCAGCCGAGGTAGAGCCATCCCCACTGTTTACCAGCTGCACGGATCCTGCCCAGAATGGCTTTGTTTGAGCCCAGGAACACTCTGCTGTCCCTGGATAGCAAGGCTAAGTCAGGACATGCTGTCAAATGATTAGGTGACCTCTCATCTGAGTGGGGATTTCAGCCTGATGAATTCCTTCAGAATCAGCAGGGCAGAAAGTTATTGGATTTCTAAAGGAGAAAAGGCAGAGCCTGCTGGAGGCAGCGTGCCAGGCTGGGAAGGGTAGGGATTCAACTGAGCTGCCAGCTGGGGTGACAGCACAGGTGTTGTCTCTGTGAGAGCACAGGTGTTGTCACTGTGATAGTTCAGGTGTTGTCACTGTGAGAGCACAGGTGTTGTCTCTGTGATAGCACAGGTATTGTCACTGTGAGAGCACAGGTGTTGTCTCTGTGATAGCTCAGGTGTTGTCACTGTGACCGTTCAGGTGTTGTCTCTGTGATAGCACAGGTATTGTCACTGTGGCAGCACAGGTGTTGTCTCTGTGATAGTTCAGGTGATGTCACTGTGGCAGCACAGGTGTTGTCTCTGTGATAGCACAGGTGTTGTCTCTGTGACAGCACAGGTGTTGTCTCTGTGATAGTTCAGGTGATGTCACTGTGGCAGCACAGGTGTTGTCTCTGTGATAGCACAGGTGTTGTCACTGCGAGAGCACAGGTGTTGTCACTGTGATAGTTCAGGTGTTGTCACTGTGAGAGCACAGGTGTTGTCTCTGTGATAGCACAGGTATTGTCACTGTGAGAGCACAGGTGTTGTCTCTGTGATAGCTCAGGTGTTGTCACTGTGACCGTTCAGGTGTTGTCTCTGTGATAGCACAGGTATTGTCACTGTGGCAGCACAGGTGTTGTCTCTGTGATAGTTCAGGTGATGTCACTGTGGCAGCACAGGTGTTGTCTCTGTGATAGCACAGGTGTTGTCTCTGTGACAGCACAGGTGTTGTCTCTGTGATAGTTCAGGTGATGTCACTGTGGCAGCACAGGTGTTGTCTCTGTGATAGCACAGGTGTTGTCACTGCGAGAGCACAGGTGTTGTCACTGTGATAGTTCAGGTGTTGTCACTGTGAGAGCACAGGTGTTGTCTTTGTGATAGCTCAGGTGTTGTCACTGTGACCGTATAGGTGTTGTCTCTGTGATAGTTCAGGTGATGTCACTGTGGTAGCACAGGTGTTGTCTCTGTGACAGCACAGGTGTTGTCTCTGTGATAGTTCAGGTGATGTCACTGTGGCAGCACAGGTATTGTCACTATCTCGGCCCGGGGTGCCAGGTGGGCCCGGGAGGTGTCACCTGGCCCTGTCCTGGTTGGAATTGTGGGTGGGGGCTCCAGCCGTCCCTGCGGGATGGGCAGCTGCACACACGCCCGGGTATCTGGGGCTCTGTGAAAGCTTTTAAGTACCGCGTCTTGAGCAATCCACTCCCAGCTGCTGCCCGCCTTCTGCCTCGCAGGGCTGGCTCCGTTCCACTCGTTTTCCTAATGGCTGTATTTAACCACCAAACACTCCCTTTGTGTGGCTGCAACGTGCAGTACGAGGACAGAGTCATTTCTGCCGCATTGTAGACTTGCCTGAAAATGGATTAATTTAAAAAACGGACTCTTGATTTGAGACCAAATAGATGCTTATTCCTTCCCCAGGAAGAGATGCATGAACAGAGAAGCACAAAAAGAAAAAAGATACGTTTTGTGTCACTGCCATTTTGGGGGAACAAACACATTGATGCATTTCTGTAAGCAGGGGCACCTTAGGAATGGTCGCTGCCTGTGGCAGGGGCACCGAGCCCAGCCAGGCAGCACCAGCACTGGTCCTGGTGTTGGTTTGACCTGAGTTAGACCCCGACCAAGAGCAGTGTGATGTGATCAGTGCCTGGTGGTGGCTGTGCTGCAGAGAGAGCACCCCTGCCCAGCTGTCCATGGGCCCTGGGGCTCACCGTGCCCTGCCCAGCTGTCCATTGGCCCTGGGGCTCACTGTGCCCTGCCCAGCTGTCCATGGGCTGTGGGGCTCACTGTGCCCTGCCCAGCTGTCCATGAGCCCCTTGGGGCTCATTGTGCCCTGCCCAGCTGTCCATGGGCTTTGGGGCTCACCGTGCCCTGCCCAGCTGTCCATGCGGCTCACTGTGCCCTGCCCAGCTGTCCATGGGGCTCACTGTGCCCTGCCCAGCTGTCCATGAACCCCTTGGGGCTCATTGTGCCTGGCCCAGCTGTCCATGGGCTGTGGGGCTCACCGTAACCTGCCCAGCTGTCCATGGGCTGTGGGGCTCATTGTGCCCTGCCCAGCTGTCCATGGGGCTCACTGTGCCCTGCCCAGCTGTCCATGAGCCCCTTGGGGCTCACTGTGCCCTGCCCAGCTGTCCATGGGCCATGGGGCTCGCTCTGCCTTCAAGCAGCCCCAAGGGCACAGGCAGCCCCTGCTCACTCCACGGGCTCAGCTGCAGGGAAGCCTCTCCACTGACATCCACTTTCCCCGCAAAAATCAGAGAACAAACATTCCCAAAGTGCCCGGAACTGGTGCTGCTCTTTGTGGAGGTGATGCTGTTCCATTGCAGAAAACTGTTTATCATAATTACAGAGTACATGAAGTTTTCATCATTTTCTCATTTATTATGCTGGGCTCCCATATTCACTGTGGAGAAACAAGAGACAAATGATATCAGAATAACATGTAATACTCATTAAGGTACAGCAAATCACAACCTAAAAAATAAAGGACCTAGAAATTAATGAGCCTCCAGCAATAATGTGGAACAAGCTGACATCAGGAGAGAATGTTGCTCAGTGCCTTGATGGCTGTTACCCAGAGGATTGGATTGTTTTCAGAGCAGTTCTACAGCAATGACCATGTTTTAAAGGAAAATTGTTAGAGCTTAGCTGCTCAAAGAATATATAAAATATATTTTTGCCTGGTTTATTGAACATACAACCATTTCAGCCTGCTCTAGGCAGGGGCTGGATCCTGCTGGTGGTGTGCATTGTGGTAGGTCTCTTATTATTATTATTAAGTTTGCATGAAGAAGGTTTTCCCCTATGTTTTGTACCTGGAACAGTCCCTGGCAGCTGGAGTTGAAGAGCTCTGCTCGCCCATGGGCGCCAGAGGGGTCCAGACGCAGGGAAACAGCTCAGGTCACTCTGCCCACGAAGTGCCCTTATCGTGAGCTCTGAGGTGTGCAGAGAGTTATGGCAACAGCTGATTTTCAGCTCTCACCGCAGTTGTAACGACGGCAGAAAATAATCGCGGTAATTCCTGTGCATCACTAATTAGAGGGTATATCAGGCTAACGATAACCACCCATTATTTTGTCACCTCCTTGCGGCAGCGTGTCCTTGATGATATTATACCGAGCACCATTAGCACTTGCACATGGTTATTAGTGGCAGCGTGTAGAGGCGCGGGGTGTTCGCGGCTCCCACCTGTCTCGGTTCCCTGCCACCCACAGAAATTCCCTTCCCTTTTTCCACTCGGCGTGAGCGGGACCCACTCTCTGCCTGCAGCCACCCCGGCCGAGCTGCCCAGGGAGCGTATCCAGCTCATCCTAATTACCGCCAGGGCTGGTAATTAACAGAGGGCAGGCATAATTATAGCAGATGTAGACATGCCGTTAGTACTTTAAAGAGTTACTGTGATAGCTAATTAGCTCTTGGGAAAGCAGTCACCTTGGTAATGAAGGTGTCATTAGCAGAGCTGAGGGGGGCGGCAGGGCCAGCCCGGGAGCTCGGGGCTCGATGCCAGCCCAGGGGCTCTGTGCCAGCCTGGAGGCTCTGGGGACAGACCTGGGGGCTCAGTGCCAGCCAGGGGCTCTGTGCCAGCCCAGGGGCTCCATGCCCAGCCGGGGGCTTGGTGGCAGTCCGGGGGCTCCAGGGACAGGCCCAGGGGCTCTGTGGCTGCCTGGGGGCTCCGTGCCCGTGGCAGAGTGGGGCTCTGGGGACAGGCCCAAGGTGCCCCTCCGGGCCAGGTCTTTGTTGCTGTAACCAGTTTGCATTTTCGTTCACTTTCTGCTGCCCGAAGGGATTATTTTCCCCTTTGGGAGCCCAGCAGTGTGCGGGCAGGTGAGAGCCGCCCTGTGGTGCAGCGCTGTGAGCAGCGGGGTGGCGAGGCTGGCACAGAACCCTGTGGCTGCCTGACACCGCTTTCCATCCAGGCACAGCGACCCCAAAGGTGTCTCACAGCCCCCACACAGTTGTTGGAAGCACTGTCCCTTTGGAAAGCTCTCCAGAGCCGGCCATCATGCCCTGGAGGTAGCTGCAGTGTCCGATGGGCAGTGGGCTGGAGCAGAGCCTGCGCACTCCCCAGTCAGGCACAGCACTGAGAGCAGGGATGCTGCTGTCCATAGGTCCAAGTGTCAGCCTGGGGATCAGGGATGTTTGAGGGGTGAGGTGCTGAGCAGAGTGGTCTCAGCTCCCAAAGCAGCAGATGAGGATGTGGGACACGCTCCTGACTGTTTTCTCCTCCTGGCCCAGGTGTGCATCGTGCAGAAGAGGGACACAGAGAAGATGTACGCCATGAAGTACATGAACAAGCAGCAGTGCATCGAGAGGGACGAGGTGCGCAACGTGTTCCGAGAGCTGGAGATCCTGCAGGAGATCGAGCACGTGTTCCTGGTGAATCTCTGGTGAGCAGCTCCCTCAGCAGCCTCTGGTGCTCGCAGAGCCACACACCCGGTAATCCCAGGGGCTCTCATAACTTTGTCAGCAGCAGATCACTACAAATAGTGGCATTTCAAGTTGCTCAAGTATGACTTCATTCTGTGTGCACTGGCAGAAATATCCTCATTACTGAGCAACATCTAATTTTAAAAAACACTCTTAAAATCAGGTTGAAATCTAACAAATAGCTTGAGTTGGCAATGCCTGGGAAATGTATCATGTCTAGGCAGTGCCAAAGGCTGCAGTCTGTCTCATCTGCCCTACAACCACATTGACCCCTCAGCCCACCAGCATCCCTTGGTGTCCTTTGCACCACGCTCACTGGCCATATAAAACACATTCCTTTGGAGCTCAGACACATCATTATCAAATTTTGCAGGAAAAACTAATTTACAATTTTAGAAAGTAGAGCATTATATCCTAGTGTCGTTGGTTAGTTTGGGGTGAGCCCTGGGCAGAGGCCTTGGGACCCCCTGCTCCAGTGGTCTGTCCTTTCTCAGCCTTCCTGCCCAGTGAAGGGTCCCCTCCCCTCCAGCAGTGCTGGATGTGAGCCAGGCTGGTGGGGAGTGGGAGACTTCTAAAAATGAAGCAAGTTTTATACCCAAAGTGATGGAAGTGGGTGATGTGTCTCATTTGTTTTGTTGATCCATTGCTCCAGAATAGCCAATTGAGTTAATATTGATATTTTTCAGTTTCTTAGCAAAAAATTGCAAATGTTTTTCCCAACAAGCAATGAAATTCTGTTGAGAACTTGCTCTCGTAGCAAACCCTTTTGGCTCATAGTTTTAGAATAAACCTACATTTAAGATGGGAGCAGAAGTGAGTGATTCATAAGTATTATACAATCCCACATACTCTTTCCTTGGAAGTGCAGTCACCAAATATAACAATGAGCGTTGTTTTGGTGTATCCCCACTGCTGTCAGTCTCCCGTGGGACCCACGGCAGATTTAGAGAGGCGGTTTACTCCACAGTAAATATAAATCTCTTTTCCTGGCTAATCTGGTTAAATTAGCAGTTGTGTTTTCCGATTCATCTTTAAGATAGGCTGAGATATTTTAAGTAGGTTTTATGAGATTGTTTGCAGTTGAAAATGTGAAGTTTCCCTGAAGTGTCTGGCTGGCAGAGCGTGTGCTCTGTGCTGGTGGGCTGACATGGCACAGCTGCTCAGGGACAGTGACAGTGGGAGCAGGGAGAAGTTACCTGGGATATTCATCTCTTTCAGGGAAGCATTGTTTAGTGTAGGAATTGATTTAAAAAACAAGTGAGCATCTTGAGCTGGATGTGCTTCATTGTGAAGGTGCAAGCAGCAAAGCTGCATCTTCAGTTTTGGGCCCAGCACTGCAAGGACCTTGAGGGACTGGAGCATGTCCGGGGCAGGGAATGGAGCTGGGAAGGATCTGGAGCCCCAGGAGAGGCTGAGGGAGCTGGAAAGGGGCTGAGCCTGGAGCACAGGAGGCTCAGGGGGGACCCTGTGGCTCTGCACAGCTCCTGCCAGGAGGAGACAGGCAAGGGAGTCAGGCTCTGCTCCTAGTAACAGGAGGAGAGGGAACGGCCTCAGGCTGGGCCAGGGGAGCCTCAGGGGGGATATTAGGGAAAATTTTCTATCCAAAAGGGCTGCCCAGCTCTGGCACAGCTGCCTGGGGCAGTGGTGGAGTCGCTATCCCTGGAGGGATTTAAAAGCCATGTGGTTGTGGCAGCTGGGGACATGGGCAGTGGTGGCCTTGGCAGTGCTGGGAATGGTTGGGCTCGAAGGTCTGAGAGAGCTTTTCCAGCACAAAAAATTCTGGGATCTGTGCCCTTGGTGAGGCCACGTGCAATTCTCCCTGGAGCTGTGTGATGAGGAGAGGGGAAAAGCCTGGCTGGGTTTGTGAGCCCCGGGAGGCTCAGCCACTCCCCTGTCCTGCAGGTATTCCTTCCAGGACGAGGAGGACATGTTCATGGTGGTGGACCTGCTCCTGGGAGGTGACCTGCGCTACCACCTGCAGCAGAACGTGCAGTTCACTGAGGAGACAGTCAAACTCTACATCTGTGAGATGGCGCTGGCGCTCGACTACCTGCGGAGCCAGCACATCATCCACAGGTAACTCCACAGCTCTGCTGGGCCTGCTGCGCCTGCCCTGCTGGCCGGGGGGGGCTCATGGTGCTGCTCCTGGCCACCCCCCGGCTGCTGGTCCTGCCCCCCACCACCCAGAGGGAATCTGATGCTTCACTGGGCGCTGAACATTTCAGGGCAGGTGTTAAAGCCATCCAGGGCTTCACACAAATATCCCAGGATTGTTATTCCTTTTTCCTTGGGAATTTCCTTTCTTTCCTGAACAAGTCTAATCCTTCCAGTTTTTCACCAAGTTGCCCAGGAAATGCTTATTTCTAGTCCATTATAAAGGGCCTTCCTTATGTTAGAATATTTTTGTTTTATTCCTTCCTAATTTTTGATAGATAAACAATTGCAGGATTTTTGTCATTGAGTCTCATCCCTGGTCTGACTGAGATTCCAAATGCTGTAATCTTCTTTCTTTTCCCAGAGATGTAAAACCAGACAACATCCTCCTTGATGAACAAGGTAGGCTCACTCTGCTCCTCTTTGTTTGCTCCCTCATTCATTCCATGGACAGATTCTGTCCTGGGTACTGGATATCTTTTTGCCTGGGGAAAGTGTGGGAAAACCTGCTCTGCTTTTACTGGATCATGTTTGCCTGAACTTCCCTGTTTTTTTTAATGTGGGGAGGGTCACCCAACTGGCCTGTCCAGTGTGCTGTGGTCAGCCCAACTTCAGCCCTGGGAATCTGGAGTCCCTGCAGCTCACTGGCTTCAGTGGCTTGGAGCACCCATGTCTAGTGGAAGCTCCATGGCAGGAGCTTGGAACGAGATGATCTTAAAGTTCCTTCCAACCCAAGCACTCTGTGGTTCTGTGATAGTGTTTCCCTGGTGTATTTTTCATTCCTGTAGCTTCTGGCCAGAGCAATTTGGCCAGTGCTGAAGCTGCTGGGGGTTGCTGGCTATCTCCAAGTGTGATTTAAAATCAAAACCCAAAGCTCCCTACCCTTTAATCACCTGGCCAGCCCAAATCCTGGGAAACCTTTGGGATCTCCCATGGCCATGCCGTGGGATCTGACCCTGACCTGCCCGTGTCTGTGCTACCCTGTCTGAGGGCAGAAGCTTATGAAACAAACGTGTTCTGACTCTGCATTGCCACTGCACTGCCATTAATTCCTTCTTAAAATGTGTCTTTATTTAAGGTCATGCCCATTTAACAGATTTTAATATTGCAACCATCATTAGGGACGGTGAAAGAGCGACAGCATTGGCTGGGACAAAGCCATACATGGGTAAGAGACAATCACTGCCCTCGTGCCTGTGTCATGTTCTGCGTGCTCAGCACATGCTGCCCCAGCCAGGGCCCTCCAGTTAATTTAGGGCATTGGTGCTCGTGTCCAAGTGGTTCAGCAGAGCCCGATTGTTTGAGAAGGGGAACTCCCAGTGAGAAGGCATCAGGGCTGGCATGTCACTCCAGCCCATCCTGTCCTGTCCTGCCCTCGGCATTACATCCTGTCCAGTCCGCTCCATCCCGCCCTGCCCTCCTCATCCCATCCAGCCTCCTCCTCCTGTGCTCCCCATCCCTCTCTGGCTCCAGCCTCTCACTTGGTGTCTCCTGGGGCCCATGGTTGTGCTGTCCTGTGCTGGGAGGGCTGTCCCTGCAGGTGGCTGCCATCCCAGTTCCCCGTGAGGGCAGGCACACAGCTGCTGCTCCCCTGCCTCACGCAGCCTCCCCTGGGACAGCCGTGCAGGAAGATCACCCTAAGCGCTGTGCACTGACTTATATGACCTACTGGAGGAGAGAATAACGAGTAACCTGTTGTGTGTTGTGCCTTTCTGCTCAGCCCCGGAGATTTTCCATTCCTTCCTGAGCGGCGGGACGGGCTATTCCTTCGAGGTGGACTGGTGGTCCCTGGGCATCATGGCCTACGAGCTGCTGCGGGGCTGGGTAGGGCTCCGGCCGTCCCGGCCCTCGGACGTGTGCCCTGGCTGGCCCAGAGGGACAGGGCACACCTCACCCTTGTGCTCTTGTCCCCAGAGGCCGTACGACATCCACTCCAACAACCCCGTGGAGTCCCTGGTGCAGCTCTTCAGCACCGTCAGCGTCCAGTACTCCTCAGCCTGGTCCAAGGAAATGGTCGCGCTGCTGCGCAAGGTGAGGGGCCCTTCTGGGGTGGAGCTGGATGAATTGTTGGATGAATTGTCCTTCTGGGGTGGGTTTAGGTTGGATGGCAGCTGCTGTGCAGGCAGGACTAGCTGGAAAATTACCAGCGTATTAATAAACAATGAATAATAAGAGTAATTATAGTAATTTACAAAAGACAGGCTGGGAAAGTTAGAGATGGTAAGCCTTAAGAAGAGAAGCTCCAGGGAGACCTTGTGGGAGTGCCTAAAGGGGCTCCAGGAGGAGCTGGAGAGGGACTGGGAACAAGGCATGGAGGGACAGGACACAGGGAATGGCTCCCACTGCCGGAGGGCAGGGATGGATGGGAGATTGGGAATTGGGAATTGTTCCCTCTCAGGGTGTGCAAGGGCTGGGATAGAATTCCCAGAGCAGCTGTGGCTGCCCCTGGATCCCTGGCAGTGCCCAAGGCCAGGCTGGACACTGGGGCTGGGAGCACCTGGGACAGTGGGAGGTGTCCCTGCCATGGCAGGGTGAGCTTCCAGCCCAGTCTGGTCTGGGACCCTATGATTAATTATGTGTGTTGTGTGTTTATTATCCCTGTAATAAAATGCGTGATGTTTGATAGCAAGGGGAGCAAAAAGGCTGGTTTTGGTGTGACAGTCAGATTCCCAGCTGGGCTGGAATTGCCTTCCAGCATCCCATCCTCTCCATGGTCAGTGTTGCCTGTAAAGGCAGCGCCTCTGGCTGGGATGGGAGCTAAGGTGGAGCTGCACTGCAGCACTGGGGGCTCCCTCTCGCTTGTTCTTTGGGGCCGAAGGGTCTGACGGGGTTGTGGGAGCTGCTGGGGGCTCCAGCTCTGTGAAATGCTCTGCTGCTTTCCTTGTGCTAGTGCTGCAGAAAGCTGGGGTGTGCTTGGGCCACTGGTTTAGCTCTGTCTTGCTTGAGAACTCTGAAAAGTAGCTGGTGAGTTTGTTGTAGGAAAGATACAGCCGGTGCGGCAGCAAATAAGTGCCTCTGATATGAGTTAATGTTGGGTGGGCAATTTGCATAATTAGATTCCGTTTAATGAGGAGTTGCTGGCAGAGGCTGTGGCAGCGCATTTGATGGGTTTGCATTGCCATCTGCTGGGCAGCCGGGCTGCCAGGGAATCCATCCTCACCAGGTGTGTGCCAGCAGCCCCCTCAGCCAGGAGGGGACCCCCATGTCGCCCCCGAGCACTGGGGTGCCTGCAGAACGTTTTCTTAGGTGTTTTTCCTGCAGTAAGTTCTCTATTTCCCCCAGCAGAAAGGCTCCTTGGCGTGGCTGAGCCCTGCAGCTGGCCAGGGAGGCTGCTGCTGGCTGCCTTGCCTTCCTCCTCTGGCAGGGATGCTGTTCTCTCCAGCGCTGTGTCAGCAATGCTTTTC
Organism: Passerina amoena; assembly: GCA_013401095.1. Taxonomy (NCBI): domain Eukaryota; kingdom Metazoa; phylum Chordata; class Aves; order Passeriformes; family Cardinalidae; genus Passerina; species Passerina amoena. The sequence goes on from WBNP01003979.1 coordinate 16,934, forward strand.
CCTCCCCAGCTGCTGACGGTGAATCCTGAGCATCGCTTCTCGTGCCTGGCGCACATCCAGGCCTCGGCTCAGCTCTCGGGCGTGGTGTGGAGTGATGTGAGCGAGAAGCGCGTGGAGCCGGCCTTCGTCCCCAACGTGAGTAGGGACCCATCTGAGCAGGGGCTGCTCCTCACGCTGCGGGAGCCACTGTGAGAGCAGGGTTTGCTGAGGGGCAAGGGGCTCCTGGGTCTCTGCTGTGCCTCACCTGAGTGTGCCGTGTGTCCTGGCAGAAGGGCCGCCTGCACTGCGACCCCACCTTCGAGCTGGAGGAGATGATTCTGGAGTCAAGGCCCCTGCACAAGAAGAAGAAGAGGCTCGCAAAGAACAAGTCAAGGGATAACAGCAAAGACAGCTCGCAGTCTGTATGTGCTCCCTGGGGTAACGTGCAGCTGGGAAAGGCTGGATCTGGGTGGGTGTTGCAGCTGTTATTGCCACACTGCGGGAGCCATGGGTTTGTTTTGATGAAAACATTTGCCCATGGAGTCATTTCAACAACCACATATCCTCTTGTGGAAGTTTGACCAAACTTTCACAGTAGTGGGTATTTTGGGAAGTGAGATGAGTAGCAGAGGTCTGGTGTGTTCAGCCTCTGTCCCTGCACAGCCCCTGGCTGGGCACAAGGCAGCAGCTCCCTGGGTGCCTTGGCAGGGACTCCCACATGTGGGCTATGTGCTGAGCTCTCCCCTCTCTGCCTGAGCTCCCTTTGGGCTGACAGCACTCCCAAAATCCAGGATACATGGAGAAACGGGTTTGTTTATGTCAGGAACGGTGTGATCTGTGTTTTATGGAAACTGCTGCCATGGATGGCACCAGCCCCTGGTGAAAGCCGCATGGCAGCCAGCCCTGCTGCCTCCAGCTGTTGGGCTGAGCTTCAGGGGGGCAGGGGCTCCTGCCCACAGCTGGAGGCTCCTGCACACAGCTGGGAATGCTGGGGGCTGCAGGCAGCAGTGAGATGCAAGTGGGGCTGCTTATGCACGTTTTGTTTTTCTTCAATAGGAAAATGACTATCTCCAGGAATGCCTTGAAGCTATCCAGCAGGACTTTGTCATCTTCAACAGAGAGAAGTGAGTGTGTGGGGTATTTTTTATGGAAAAATACTCCTTTTTCTGACTTCCCTTAGGAATCAGTGTCAGTGCCTGACAGCCAGGAGCACCTTGCTGCTGGCTTAGCCCCAGGTGACTGGTGTCAGCAGAGGAGCTCACGTCTGCCTGTGTATGAAAAATGGCTCTAGCCACAACGGGAGGCAAGATCAAGGATTATTAACTGCCATTAAATTAGATATGCTGTAGAGAGACTTCTGGGATTTAACATGTGTGTCTGACACTGCCTGCATTCCCCCGTGGCACCTGCTCACCCATCCTGCTTTGAGCAGATGATGCTTTGGGAAATGAAGGCGAGGAAGGTTGGACTCAATGATTGTGGAGATCTTTAACACATAGAATAGATTCACAGGATCATTCCGGTTGGAAAAGTCCCTGGTGGGAGTCAGCAGGCAGTGAAAGCGCTGGATTAAAGCCACGGCTTCCCCAGGGTTGGGGCTGTTGGGTCTGTAAGCGGAGCGTGAGGCAGGCTCTGTGGAGGAGGGGTTGGCAGGAGCCTGGCTGTGCTCTGGGTACTCATGGCTGAGGTCTGGGGGGGGCTGAAGCCTCACAGGCTGTTTTGGGGCATTTCAGAGCAGTTCAGTGTGGATTGCTGATACGGTGGGCTGTGTCATGACCCGTTTGTGAGCTCTGGGAGGACTCCATTCTGTGTGGTTCTGCTGGAGGCACCTCTCGAGCAGGGAGTGGGCACGGAGGCCCAGACCCTGCTCACTGCCGGGGGGTTTGCTTGGGGCACAGCTCTGTAACTCCTGTTCCTCCGCTCCCACAGGCTAAAGAGGAGCCAGGAGCAGCCCAGCGAGTCCGTGTCTGCCTCTGAGACCACCGAGGAGGCCGAGGCCGAGCCCCTGCACATGTGCAGCTCCGTGTGCTCCTCGGGCAGCAGCTAGGCCGGGGCCGGCCGGCCGCCCTCACCTGCCCTCAGGTGCGCCGAGCACCCGAGCCCGCCCCGCTGCCCTGGACAGCACCAGCAGCTGCCCTGAGAGCTGGAGCGAGCCAGATTGCCACAGGACTGCCCCAGCCATGGATGGCCAGCCCAGTTCAGCTGCCCTGAGAGCTGGAGCGAGCCAGAGTCACACAGGACTGCCCCGGCCATGGATGGTCAACCCAGGAGCCAGATTCACACAGGACTGCCCTGGCCATGGATGGCCATCCTAGTTCCCTCTGAGAGCTGGAGCAAGCCAGAGTCACACAGGACTGCCCCGGCCATGGACAGCCAGCCCAGGAGCCAGATTGCCACAGGACTGCCCAGGGCCATGGATGGCCAGCCCTGCACCGTGGCTGCCTGTCGGGGGGAGATACGGCCTATGCAACTTGTTGGGAGGAGATCTACTTATTGAGTCTTTCTGTTTTACTGTCAGGTTGCTATCTACACATTTTTAATGCAGTGAGAGGACAGGGAACGAAGCCATGTCCTTGGGCCCCACGGGGAGAGACACGGAGCAGGGAGCAAGGCCAAAGAGGTGGTGTGAGCTTGGCTTTGGCACCCCTGTTCACAAATGCTGCTCTGGGGATGGGCAATCCCTGTGCAAACCAGAGCAGCCCCGGGGCTCTCTGGCACCAGCTCCTGGGAGCCTCCAGCTGCTTGGGTCCTGCATCACAAGGATGTCCCAGGCACCTCCTTGTCCCTGTGTCACCTGTCAGTCCCTGTCCCGATTCAAGGCAAAAAAATGTTTTGTGTGCACTCCATGGATTCTCCAGGGACTGGGTAATGGTTCAATGCATATTTGAGATGCAGATTGCATTTAAAATGCTTTCTTCCTTGACATGGCTGCTGCAGGCAGGGGGGAGCTGTGGGATGGGTTGGAGGGCCTGGCTCCATGTGCCCAGACTTGGAGGACTCAGTTTATCACAGGCTGAGGTTTTGTTGGAGGCAGGGTGGGTGGCCTTGCAAGGCTGCTTGGTTACGAAAGGCAGGAATGTTGTATTTCACCCTTCGATTTACTTTATTTTCAGTGTAAAGTACAAGTACTGTATATAATTTGTCAATACCTGTCTTAACTTCTTAATAAGACGGGAAATCTCCCTTGCTCCAGCTGTGGGTGTTGCCTTTGTTGTTGCAGGGGCCCTCGCAGTGTGGGTTGTTGACCCTGCTGCAGAGGGGTTTTTGGTTGCTGTGACCCGAGCCCTGCGGTGCCGCACGGCTGCTCCAGGTGCGTGGTGGGACCACAGTCAGCACCAACCATCAGCAGCTGTTTGTGCCAGACACGGGCAGGCTGCAGTGTTTGCATCCCTGCTGGATTCCTAATGCAGAAATGGATGGGAGATGTTTCTAACAGATCAGATTCTGTCAGGACCAGTTTTGCTGCGTTTTTTGTTTCCATGAACAAACCAGAAAGGCAGAATGGTACAAAATCATCTTCCACAGGCAAGGCTATGGTGTGTGTGTCTCCCACAGTTTTATGTGGGAATCAGTGGCTGCACTTGTGCAGAGATGTGTTTTCATGGAAGTCTTTAGGGCTGTGCAGGAGGAGGGGAGCTGCAGCTCTCTGTCCAGTTGCATGATTATTTTCAGGGCAGATGCTGTCAGGCCCGGGGTCCCTGGTGTCAGCCATGGGTCCTGCACACCCTGTGCCTCGTTAGGTGCTGTGTTAGTGATGGCTCAGGGGCTGTGGCCAGTCACTGAGCAAAGGCTGAAATCACTGTGTCCTCCTGCTCCTTCTCCCAGCTACAGGAGGGCACCTACCCTGGCTCTGAGCCCAGGCTGTGCTGGGGAACCTGCCCTCTCTGCCCCCAGGAACTTCCAGTCTCTTTACTGGGTACCAGGGAGGCCTTATTACCTTGTCTCACCTGTCAGAGCTCCCCTTTGTGTGCAGGGCTCGTGCTCTGGCCCCTCTGCTGTGCTGAGCAGCCCCTGCTCTCCACACGGGCAGCCTGGCGCTCCCCAGGGCTCTGTGCTCACCCTGTGTCTCCATCCCACATCTCTCAGCTGGAACACCAGCCCTGTCCCGGCACAGCAGATCAGGCTCAAGCCATGTATTTATTCAGGAGTTGTGAATTACAGGTGATATACTCCAGCGGTGTGGGTAGGATTTCACAGTGAATTCCGTTGCACTATTTAGAAACTTCCTGTAAATAACAGCAAAATTTTGGACTATTGGAATGACGAGGAGTGGTGCTGATTTTTTGACCAAACCATTCCACAGATGAGTGATGAAGATACATCCTATTCAGCCAGAAGGTCTCAGGCCAGGAGAGGTGTTGGCAGTGACAGGACGTGTGTAATTGATGTTTTCATCACCTTCCTTAGCACAAGAGACAAGTGGGCCCTGCGGTGGGGGTTGGTGTGTGTGGGGAGGAGCTGGCTTGCTTCTGAAACGGAGCCTTCTCAGCCCAAGCCCTGTCTCTGTCACTCACCTGTTCCCCTTGCAGCACTCCTCTTCTCCAGGGCATTGTGCAACACAGCTCAGCAGCGCCTGGCACAAACCTGGAGCGCTTTTGGGGGATGCCAGGGAATGGCTCCTTCCCAGGGGAAACACTCTGGGTGGGTGCTGGCTGCCAGGGCAGCACCCCTGGAATCCAGCCGTGCATCCCCAGGGATGTGCTGGGGACACTGTTGAACCTGAATCCCTGAGAACAGCGCCAGGACACGGAGCTGGGGGTCACTGTGCTGGGTGGGAGAGACACCATGGACACCTCCCTGAAGTGCTTGGCTTTGGGCATAACCTCACCAGAGCCCATAGGGGACAAGGTTTCATTGCCACCTCAGTCCCTGGAGTAGAAATGGCACAAAAAGAGCAATTAGAAAAGGGACAAGTGATAGGAACAGCGGTGACAACAGCTCAGTGTCATTGTCAGAACCCCTGTGGAGGGTTTCAGTGCTCCTGCCCCCCGTGCCCCACTCTGGGCCCCTCTTGTGTCCCCATTGCTGTGTCCCTGTAACGAGCCAGTGCCAGCGGAGCCCAGCTCAGTCCTGTTGGCCCTACACATCTTTGTGGCTCCTGCCATGGTGTTCATGTCCGGCTCACCCCATCCACAATGCAGTCCTGAGGTCTGATCCTCTCTGCTCCCTGTGCCACTCCCGTGGGTGTTCCCTGGCCCTGGCACAGGCTGGGCTGGGTGCCCGTGGTGGTGCCCATGGTGGTGCCCATGGTGGTGCCCTTGTTCTGGCTGAGCCTTGGCTGCTGCTGCTGAGCAAACCTCACAGTGAAGTCATGACAGAGCCCTGGTCCCACATCCCAGCTTGGAAGGTGTCACTAACAGCTCTGGGCTGCACCTCCACTACAGCCAGAACACAGGAATTTTCTGTACATAAATATTTAAATACCTGTATTTTTTTGTATGACAGATTTATACAGTGTGTGCCATTATCTGCTGTGAAAAGTCTACAGCACCTATAAATTATTCTCCTTTAATCACTTGCCATGAGATTGTTTTCTTATCTCTGTTGTGTTACAAAGTTTTGCAAAGTTGCATATTTTTAAGTGTTTGCATTGAATTCCACAGCCTTCACTGGGAATTTTGTGCTTAAGACAAATGGCAGGTCAGGTCCTGATGTTTCTTCTGTTGCCAATTCTCTATTACTCCAGAGCTTGCCAAAAAGAGTCTAACAGTAATAAAATAATATCAAAAATACCAGTGATATGGACTTGACCCTGGACTGAAGTCCTGCTGCCTTGGGAGGGTATTTTTAAAAA
>WBNP01003982.1:5164-62734 GCA_013401095.1 Passerina amoena
GAGCTCCTCAGCCCTGACTGCGCTCTGGGGGCTTTCACAGAAAACAAAGAATTCATTCAGGAAGTGCCTCAAATCAAAACCCAAATTATTGTAATGAAATCTAAATGAAACCATAATAGGAGAGAAATAGCAAACAGGGATTTCCTCTCTTTTATGGTAGAACTGGCAATTTAAATTTAAAAAGTCAAAATCAGTGAGTGATACAGAGTTCAAAGGAGAGTCAGAGAGTCCTGGTTCTGCCAGAGAGGCGCTCAGCTGCAGATTCAGCCCTGTAGGCTTTTCTCTGCATGAAGACTCTTTTTTTTTTTTTTTTTAATCTGTCAGCTGCTTCTACTAAACCACTTTAAATTAAGTCTTGGTCAATGTCAGAGTTGAGATCTGTTTTATAGGGATGTATTTGTGGAAAAGCATCCAAATACCTTCTCAGAACTTGTCAGTTATAACTATATTCTCAGCAGACGTTGAAAGCCATAAACCTCATGCTGAGGGCTTTGAATATCACTTAAGAGCTTAAGCCATGTTCTTGGAATGAATTTATGAGAAAAACCCAGAGAGACTCAGCAGCAGGCAGGGGAAACTGCAGCTCTCCTTCCTTTATTTTAGCTGGGGGGAAGGAATCCCAATGGATAGCAACAGCAAAGCCTTTTCCAAACAGGGCAGCACTAACCTAGCAGGAAAAGTCCAGAAAACACTGGAACTAAAATGTCTTATGATGGAGGGAGAGGTGGGATGGGTTGGTCAGAATGAAGGGGGAAGCACTTCCTGCCTGCTAAAAGAGCTTTTTAAAACCAAACGAATTGCTTGGCCCTCAAATTCTCTGATAGCTGGTTGTCCTTCTTCAGCTGGCTCTGGTCCCTTTCTGACACCACAGACAAGAGCAAGCAAGCAGCTCTGATTTAGAAATGTCAACGTGGTTTAGGTTAGGGAGTGTTTGTAATAATTATGAATTGCCTTCATGGTTTGTTTGCTTTCCATAGCAATTGGGAGAAGACAGCAGCTGACAGCTGTGGAAATTCCTGGTGTTGTTCCCCTCGTATAGGACAACATGGATCTAATTAGCGTGTGCCAGCAGCGCTGTATTATTAAATTAATAATAGTCAGAAAGCTGTTTGCACCTGTGCTAATGTAACAGTATTTATCCCAATGTGTGTTAAAGCATTAAGCCTTTCAAGTCTCTAATGACACCATGGGCAAACTGTGACGAGAGGCAGAGGCTTTCCCAGATGCACAAAAAATAGAGGATCACTGTATCAAATAACTTTTTAAAAATTAATTTATTTTTTTTTAAAGTGCATGTGGAGGGAATCAGGGTTATTGAAAATAAAGCAGAGGCTGTCTAGGCTGTGAACAGATTTTGCTAGTGATGTGCAAGATAAACACTGGGATTTTTAACAGATCAGCCAGGACATTTGCTCTCAAAAATCCCTTACAGACCTACTAGGATTCCTTTTGCCCCCTAGGCAACAGGGGAGTGGAGATGTTTGTTGAATTGCTATTCTGTGTTAGGCTTAGCTGGAGTGATTATAGTTGATATTTTTAGAGGAAGTAGATAGACCATAAGGAAACACGTTGGAGTCTAAACTATACCGCATCCACACAAAATATTTGCTGTGGTTGAATTTGTACCTCTTGAAACGTGACTCTTTAACTTAATTTCTGTTTATTTTTGACATTGTTGATGGTGGGAGACAGCAACATCCTTCCTTGAAGGTTGTGTACCATTCTTGGAAACACAAAAGAAATAAATTTTTACCAGGGTAACACCATTTATTATTATTACTCACAGATATTTATTTTTATTTTAGTGGGGTAGGTAAGGCCAACTGGGGTCAAATTGACTGTGTGAGGCATCTTATGGGGAGAGATGGTCTGTACCTCAGGAACAACTGCAGTTCAATGAATGCCTGGGCTCAGCAAAGTGTTTAAGCATGGATTTAATTGTAACCACATGCATGAGTCCCTTTGATGCTGCATCGTATCAGAAGCTGTGATACAAGACAACAATTAGGAATATTGAGCAACCCTATGGACCATGGACAGAGAGGGGAGCAAGGAGCTGGGAGGACATTACAAAGGCTGAAGAAATGAAAGATGATGCCCTTTTTCCTTGTTGCTTTGTCTGTGAGGAGGCAGGAGGCTGGTTGATGAAAAGTAGAACACTTAATCCCATCAGAGCCATTCTGTCCCATGTTGCTCAAAGGAAGGAGCTGACATGCAGGTGTGGATGGCAGTGGGGTCAGCACTGCAGACTGAGAGCACCCTGGCCATGTGCTGGTGGAGCTGGTGGTGCCATTTTTAACCCCCAAAGCAGAGGTGATGGTCGAATGTCTCCCTCTGAAATAATTCTCCAGCAGAGGTGCAATTGCTCCGCAGGTCAGCATCTCTGGCCAGCTTTATCTGTGTGAGTTTGTGGCTGTGTCAGCAAATTGCTGGTGCTCCCTTGGTCACCAGCTTCAGCTGTATCCTGTCAAAAGGGACAACTTGCACACAGGAACCTCCTCCATGCCCTTCTGGGGTGATGAGCAGCAGAGTGACCATCTGGCGTTTCCGTGCGTCGGGTGGAACTGGGACAGATTGTTCACATCTTCCCCGTGTGCAGCTGAGCTTTGCAACTCTCTGTGTTCGCCTGTGATGTCAGGTTCTGCTGGGAGAAAGTTACTCTGATCCTGTGTGTTTTGTAGCAGACATTGCTGTGCTGGTGAATCTCTGCTGAGGGAATGCCTGCTCATGTGTGAGGTGGAATTGCTGTCACTGCACCCAGGGCATTCAGTTTTACCTGATCAGTGCTGAGAGTTGGCTGAAGCCTCTGAGAGCATCATTACTGAAGCATCTTGAATCCCTTTTTTCCTTTCTCATGGCAGTAAGGCCAGAGGAAATGGTGATTTTTGCAGAAGTTATTTGTCCTTTGTGACCCCTCTTCGAATGAACTGATGAGCTTCACTCCCTGTGCAATGAAACATCGGCACGATGCCATCAAAGGGACAAGTTCTGCCCTCAAATGAGTGAGTGGGCAAGAAATTCCGAGCTCTGCACATGTGCCTGATGGCCTTATGTGTGTCATCTGCTCAGCATGGAATTCAGAAGCTTAAATCTACAGGCTCAGTGCTGAGAATCTGTCCTGCAGTATTTACGGCTGTTGTTTAACTTTAATCTCAGCCGTTCATTTGCTTCCTGGTTCTCATATAATTAGAACATATTAAACAGGAGCCAACCACAAGAAATATAAAAGGTTAACGCAGTTAGGAAATGTCAGTGGAATGAATACAGCTCACTAATTCACGGGTTCTTTCCATAAATATTTCCACCAGCCAAAATATTGACTTTAACCTTTTCCATCTCCTGCGTGTAAAGCTTTGTATTCCCTTGTCGCAGCAACAAATACCTTGGAGCATGGGGATGGTGCTCAGCACAGGGCAGGCAGCTACCCTCTGCAGTTATGGTATTAATTAAGTAGCAGAGTCAGATTTCAGCATGGTAAGGCACACCCAGAGATGGAAAACCGGGATGTAATGAAAATGAGCAACATGTTATAGCTGGGATCGCAGAAAATTGTTTAGGATGACGGTTTGCAGCTGGTCCAGCAAACATCGAACCCAAAGATGTTTTGCTGTGAGTAGCACAAATGTTTGGATGTTTGGATTGAGGGATGTGGTGGGTCAGTGTCCCGTGCTGCTGGAAGATGTGGATCTTCGCCACATCTCGGATCTTTTCTCATAAATCAGTCAAGACCCATCTTAAAAGCTGTTTGTGTCCTCCTAACTCCAATTCCCAGAGTGAAAGGTGGTTCCATCGCCTCCTGACTCCAATGACACAGAATCCTTTTGGTTCTGGTGTCCCAGGATTCCTGAGCACTCTGAGCTGTTTTAGCACATGTTATGGAGGGGGTGACAGGCAAGGTTTGCTACTGACCTCCCATGGTCTGAGCTTCATTCAAGAAATTAGCAGCTCCTACCTGTGGCTTTTCACGCTAAAACTTGTCCTCTGCCCAGGCTTCCTCAGGATGCTAAATGAAAGGGGATCCACTACTGTTTTCCTTGAATCCCTACCAAACTCCTGCCTGTTTGAGAGTTAGAGATAAATCTTTCTGTGGGTCTGTGGTACTGAACAGGGTTAACTGTCCCCTGGGCTTTCCATGTGTGCATGGGGCACGGCTGCCTGTGGAAAACATGTTATTCCCTTGCTCTGCTTCCCTGTGTGCTACCTGTGGTTTCAGCTGATAAGTGTTCTGGGTGTTTTCCTCTGAACCATCTCGTAAAAGCAGCATGTGCTGTTGGAAAGCAGTGGGCTGCATCTCAGAAATCAAATCAGTCCTTTAAAGCACTAAGGACTGGAATGCAATTTTCTCCATGCAGTGTTCCTTGATAGATTTTTATATCTCACAGCCTGCTGGGATGCCTGTACATCCTGGGAGCAGCACTGGGGATATTCATGTCACAAGATACAGACAATAAATACAGAATGGGGTGGGTTGGAAGGAACCTTAAAGATATCCAGTTCTACCCTCCTGCCATGGGCAGGGACGCCTCCCTCTGTCCCAGGTTGCTCCAAGCCCCATCCAGCCTGGCCTTGGGCACTTCCAGGGATGGGGCAGCCACAGCTTCTCTGGGAACCTGTGCCAGGGCCTGCCCACCCTCACGGGGCAGAATTTTTCCCCAATATCCTGTCTAACTCTGCCCTGTGTCAGTGTGAAGCCATTCCCCCTTGTCCTGTCACTCCATGCCCTTGTCCAAGTCCCTCTCCAGCTCTCCTGGAGCCCCTTTAGGCACTGGAAAAGGCTCTAAGGTCTCCCTGGAGCCTCCTCTTCTCCAGGCTGTATAAATCTGGGTGCAATCTACATATGGGAGTACAGAGATGACTGTACAGATTAATGCCAATTCACATCGCTGGTGTAATACTGGGCTCATGGCAGAAATCAAGATTTGCCTTTAAATGAATATATCTTTTGTAAAAGGAACCACAGGGAGCAGCCCAATGAGACATGCAGTTGTTTATTTCATAAGGTTTTATACTGCCTCCATCCTCCTGGGATGTGTGTGCTTCCCATTAGTGCATTCCCCACCAACCTTGTCATCTGTCACAAGTGATTTGCTCTTTCTCATCTTATCCCTCCCAGAGGAGAACTGGTTCTGAACAGAAATCAGTTAAGTTTGGTTTTTGTTTTTGGTTTGTTTTTTTTTTTCCTAAATTTCTGTGCAAGTTTCCCCTGCTCATTGTTTTTGCTGGCAAAGCAGGGCTGAAGATGCATGCCCATCTCTGCCTTTGGGGCAGGTGATGTGTGTGGTGGGTTGCATCAGCACCTGGGGCTTTTTGCCCATGTAAAAAGCATTCCCAGATATTGCCAGGACCTTTTAAACCCTCTGGCCCTGCTGTTCTTTACCAGTTTAATGGGTTAGAGGTGATCAAGTCACCAGAATGGAAATGCATCCTTCCCTGCCCCATATCTCGGGGCATGGCTGGAAAGGGCTGGGGCTGAGGGATTCCCAGACTCAAACCACCTGAGAAACAGCAGCAATGAGATTTTGAGGCTGAGGTGGTTCTGTTTTGTTGTAATCCCCTCTCCAGTATTCCTTGGCAGCACTCTGGCTGAAACCTCCACCTGTCATCTTGTGGGTGCCAGTGACAAAACTTCAGTCTGCCCCTCTGAATTATGTGGAAAATGTTATTTCTTTTCCCTTAAAAAGAGCCAGTTCAGGCCTGGGCATGAGGGTAGGTGCATGGAAAGTCACCTGGGAGTAAAACCTGCATCGGCCTGGAGTTTCACCACCACGTCTATTCCCTGTCACATTAATTAAGAATTATTCTTTTCCCTCCCTAAAAATCTTCCTGTGAAGTCGGCTCCCCTGAAATCCACAGGGGTTGAGTCACTGTGCAGACCCTGGTGGCACATAACCACCTGGGGGATTATTTCCTCCGTGGAATAGCTGGAAAATCAAGTGTGTCTGGCCACTGGAAAGGAGAAGGAATTCCTGCCTGTATCCAAAACCACGGGGAGGTGAGCCATGGCTGGTGGCCAGCTGCAGGGATGAGCCAGCAAGGCCAGGTGTTTTGTTTCCTTAAGCACCTCTGGCGTGGGGCAAGGCACCACTCAAGGCTTTGTCATCATCTGCTCCTTGGAAGGGGTTTTCTCCCGAGACAGCCTGCGTTCTGGCTCTGAGCTGAATCGTGTCAGAAAGGTGTTTCTCATTGTGCCAATTATCATCAAGGAGTGGGGATTAGCTTCCTTTCTTGTGTTGCATGGGGATAATTTGGCATTGGCATGGCTTCTGAGTCCTTCTGATTGAAGTGATTTAAAAGCTGAGGTCATGGCAGGGCTCCTTGCAAATATCCCCTTCAGCAGCACTTGCTGTTCTGTATTTTCAAGGCATCCCAGAGTGTTTTGACTTTTCTCAGGCATAAAAAAAAAAGGAAAAAAAGAAAAAGGGAAGAGGCCCCAGCTAAGTTTGGAAATGCTCATGCTTCTTGCTGGAGAGCAGGTTATTTACTGTTGTTCTTGGCACGGGAGCATTCCCAAGGCCATGAGCCTGGGTTTGGCTGTGTTCTCATGGGTCCCTGGCACCACAGAGATTCCTGTTTCACCAGAGGGGACAGATCCCCCCAGCCCCTCATCAGCACTGACCCGTGTTGGAGAGATGATTTAATCATCTCTGATAACTGGGCAACCAACCAGACAGATGCCCCCAACATTCAAGGAGTAAAAGAATCCTCCATGTGCTCAGAAAGACTTGCATATCTGCTGAAGTCAAGGCTAAAGATGCAAAAGTGCATGTCAGCCCTATTTCTAGCTGGGCTGCCAGCATGGGGACGGTGGCTTTGATCTGTGAAGTAGGGAACAACTCCTTATAGAGAGATTTCAGACTCTATGTGGGTGGGAAATCTGGGAAGTCTCCTGGTGGAAGAATGCTGGTCTTGGTATCTTTCATAATAATATGAAATAACTTCAATATGAAAACTTCTACTTTTGCTACAACTGGCATAATATTTCCTTAAGTTATGATCCTCTGGATCTGTTTTTTTGTACAGGCCTTTTCATCTTCAGATGTCATTCCAAATTTTATCTGACTGAACTGCCTTAGAAGCACAATAAAACTGAGGGCAAAATATTACCTTTCTTTGTTTCCTCCCAGGTAACATGTCACTCTTTCATCCTCATTTTGGATGAATGACTCTGAGCCTTCATAAAATTTCTTTTACCATCCTGGTAAGAATTCCCTCTGGAATAGTTTATCATGTGCTGTAACACGAATATGAGGGTAAGATTGACTGCCTTGCAAATTCTAACCTCAAAATTTTCGTCTGTCTTGGAGCCTTCCCTTGGCAGTCATCATCAAAGACCCCGTTAGTGCCTCTGTCAAGCTGCAGGCAGGGGTTTTGTTACAGCAGGAGTGGTCTGGGAGCCAATGCTAATCCTCCAGCTTCCCTTCAGAGTGGGATTTGAATGTGTGCTGGTGTTGTGCAGTGAAACCTGCGTAACAGATTATGGACCCTGTGCTCTCCACCACCCCATCGTTGGTTACCAAGGAATGCAGAGGCTTCACTCGCCTCCAGGACCAGACAGATTATAAAAATACTGCTGGCACCCGGTTGGTTTCCTCCTTGATCAGGGCCAAAAGGCAGCGAGAGGGGCTGCAGGTCCCTTCTCCATTGGCTGTGCCTGGAGGAGCACAGGAACTCTGAGGTACACGACAGAGGAGCTGTGGCACGTCAGGAATGCGTCTGGTGCCAGCTCAAGTGGAAGCCACAGGGCTTGGTGCAGAAATTATCAGCTGAGACTGTTTGGTTTGTGTTTCACAGGGAGCTGGATGGGACCATCAACATTCCCTCCTGGGTCTAAAAGTCTGTCAAAGGTAAAAATGTGCAATTTAGGCCAAACATCTCAGGTGTTCCTGGGCAGCTGTGATGGCTGCATGGATGGATGAAAGGAATGCACTGGAGGTGCTGTGCCTGGAGCATTGTGCACAAACCCTGACTTATTTCTTCTGCAGCAAATGAACTTGCAAAATATTTATTTGGCTGAGATTTCCATGGGAACAAGAGGGATGTTTTGTACTGGGAGACACATTTGTCTCTGGGAGTCCTTGAAAACTGGCACAATGTGCGATAAATAAATGTTCCAGTGCTGCCTGTCATGAGGAAGGATGTTGTGGACCAGCACCTGGGGCTGAAATGTGAAGTGATTTAATTTAACAATCATGTTTGCAGAGTTGCCCGGTTGTACCTGTTGAATCTACTGTCATTGTAAATAAAATTCTCACGCTGCTGCTGGGTCAGTTGGAAGGCAAAAGTCTGGAGCCATTGCAAAGAGGGCTCTCAGCATCTTTCAGAAGATGCAGCATGCATTCCTGTGTCACCCCTGGGTGAATGTGACTCTTCTGAAGAAAGGAGTGTGGACTGAGATGGAGGAGATGCACGAGGCACCCAGGAGTGAGGCTGGTGTCTTGTGTGTGAGGTGTGTGAGGTTCTGCAAATGTGGGCCCACAGGAGGGATGTTCCTGCACCTCTGGACAGCCCAGATGTGCATGGGAAATGTGCACATGTGAACTGTGTGGGTGTTACTTGTGTAGCATCACAGCTGAGTGAGCAAACTTGTAACCCAACCTCATCACCGGCTGGGGCCAAGCTATGAGAAAATGGTTAAAGCCACGGAGAAAGAGGATACACAGCCTGACTTGAAGGTAAAGTTTTTCCATCTGACTTCAGCTGGAGTTTGAACCATGTCCTAAGCTAATAACATTTACACCCATGGCAGGGAGGAGGCCTCAGCTCTGTAATGAGTCTGCAGTTTGTTCTGTGATACCTTTTTCCTTTCTGCCATCTCTGCACAGCCTTGGATGGGTATTTATAGAGCGAGAATGTGTGAAACCTTCACCCTTCAAACATGTGCTCAGCCTCAGGAGCTGTAATGATTCATGTCCTCCTCTAATGACCATTGATTGTATGTGAAAAAACTTGGATAAATCTTCTGAGGGGCTTAAAACACGATGTGTATCTGGATTCCAAAACAGCCATATGGGCTGTGACTCATTCCTTCAGATGCTGTTCATAAAAATCAATTATATGGTCACTTTGGCTACCAGAAGGGACCTTTTCCCTTGCCTGCTTGTTTCCTAATACTGTCTTTTATGACTCTTAGAAAATCATAAAATGCTTGCAAATTAGATAATATTTCTGGCAAGAAACATCTTCCATGGAGACAGGTCTGTGGCAGTTTAGTTAAAAGCGGGCTGGAATCCTAGGACACACTGAAATTTTTAGCGTTGATGTGCTAAAAACACCTGGCAGAAGAAAGGGGGAAGTGCAAAGCATCTGGAAAAAGAAGGGAGGCTGTGGAGGGAGGGAAGGAGGGAAGGAGGCAGCTGGTGGTGGCTGGAGCACAGTGGCTCTCTCAGCTCTCTCATTCCTTGCCCAGCTCATGGAGCCTGGTGTTTTCACACCTGGTGGCTACAACTGAAAGCTCAAATCATTGCACTGTGATTGCCCCCCAGCTCCTGCTGTCTGTGCACGGCTTGAACACCAGGGGATGGGAAGGGTCCACACAGGGTTTTGGCTCCCTGTGTGAAGATGTAGGTGGCTGTGACAGAAGCAGCTCTGTTGACTGCTGTAGTTAAAGTGTTAGAGCAATTAAGAGATGCAGAGAATCTGGTTTGTGATACAAAATGCAACTGAGGTGCACAAATTCTTGATAAAAAATGGTGTACTGATGTTCATTGTCACCTGATACTGCAGTGTGGTCACCCCCAGGGGGTTTTATGAAAAGCTGGGAGCTGCTATTCCTCCTCTGGGCTAAACCATTTGAGAGACTGGTAGTGTCTTCTTCCCACCTATCAACTATGCAGATTTTCTTCTGTCTCCTCAGTGAGTGGATTCTGCTTCTGTGTCACAGCATCCCAGGCAGCAGGAGCAGTGTTTGCCTGCTGAGGGGGGCAGGGTGGGACAGCTCCTCTGAACCTCCAGCTCAGGATGGTTTTTGGTGGTGCCCTCAGGGCTGTGACTCTGGGCTATAAGTATTAATGAAGGACATTAATTTAAAAGGAGAAAATCTCAAATGTGTCCTTGCCAGAGAGCATTGCAGCTACTTTAGATAACACACTTTGTCTTCTGAATAAAGAAGGATTATCTCAGATTATCTCACGCTCACTGAGTGTTTGCTCTGAATAAAATACAACTTAGCAACCAGCTGCCTGTGCCTGTGTATGTCAACCTGACAGATCCACCAACCTTTCCTCAAAGCCTTTTGATGTCCTGTGGCTGGTTGATTAGGAGTCCCTCAGGAGATCCAGGACTGCTCTTCAGATAAATCTCTTCTCATGCCCTGCCCTCGTATTTCCACTGCCTGCCCCATGTGTGGGACATCCACTGACAGAAACACACTCCAGAGCAAACCTTACCCTAACGTAAACACATTGCTGCATTTCCTAATTTTATTTTTCTGGAGCAGCACATATAAATTGTTGTTTGCCCTTGGCTCAGCTCTTTGAAATATTGCTCTGCCACTCGCCCGATCTTATCTTGCACAAATATTTACACACATGTGTACTTTGTAAGGCATGATTTAAACAGCCTTTGCTGGACAATTGAGGCGGTGCCTCTGTGATCCAACCCTTTGGTCCCTGGGTTGTGAGGGAGCCAGGCAGCCAGGACATGTGTCCCATGGAGGATTCCTGCTGATTCAGCCAGAAGGCTTCCAGCATCTCCCAGAAATCACCCGCATTCCCATCAAAGTTTTGCCACCTCTCTGAGTAGCTGGAGCTGCTGCCTACTCAATGAGCAGAGAGGACTTGTAGTGAGAGGATAAGGGGGAATGGCATCAGATTATATGGAATATTGGGAAGAAATAGTTCCCTGTGAAGATGGTGAGGCCCTGGCACAGGTTCCCAGGGAAACTGTGGCTGCCCCATCCTTGGAAGTGTCCAAGGCCAGGTTGGGCAGGGCTTGGAGCAACCTGGGACAGTGGAAGGTGTCCCTGCCCATGGGATAGGGTGGAGCAGGATGATCTTTAAGGTCCCTTCCAACCCAAACCATTCTGTGATTCTTTGATTCTGTTTTTACAACATCCCTCCTGACAAATATTAGGAGAAAGTGTTTCAAGCCTTCCCCTGAGGATGCTTTCACTCCAACAGAAGCTGAGCGTTTTGGGCAGGGGTTGCTGGGCGAGGCTGCACTCTCCAGGGAGCCAGAACGAACATTTGTGACGGCTCCTCTGGCCCTAAAACGTACGAATTTGTGCATTTCCGCGCTAAATGGATTTTTGTGTGCGTAAATCACCAGGCACTATTTGCAGTGAGTCATCTGAAGGGAAGGATGCATCACTGCTGTGAGTTTGCTGGTGGCTCAGAGCTCACACTTGGTCAGAAATGATGGGGAGGTTTTGGCTTGGAACTTTTCCTGTTTAACCCTTTCTAGGATGTCTCAGTGTCAACCCTGATGCTCCAGTAGTCAGCCACTATCTGGCCTGAGCCATGATTGAGCGTCTGCTTCTTCTTTTAAATACCCAAACATAGGCAGAGATAGGTGGAAGCAGTGTGAACAAACTGGATGCAAATGATGGTAAAAACAGCTCAAAGTCAACCCAGGGATGGGTGATCCTGTATTTACAGAAGCCAGCAAGGTTCACCAGAGCCCATTAAGGTTTCTGAGCCAGGTCAATGCTTTGTCAGGACGGCTGCATAGTGAACTGTGCACCTAATGCACTTTTAATGAAAATGTTATCCTCTGGAGCAAGGCCAGGTACAGCTAGAGCAGCAGCAAAGACCCTCCTTTCCCTAGAAATCATGGGAAAAGATATTACAGCTATTTCATAAGCTTGTATGTTTTAAAAGTCTAAGAAACCCAGCCCACATCAACAGCAGAGAGAGCAGGCTTCTACACGGACACGTCATTTAATCACAATTTAATAAGGCTCCTGTATCAGACTTTCGTAATGAAACTTTTGGGCAGATCCAAACAAAGGGGTCACTGTGGGAGAGAAGAATGCAGCCTTTGATTCAGGGTTTCTTTTTAGGGTTCACGATGGTTCATTTTCAGCGAGCTGCTGGCGAAATGAAATGCTTTCCGCGTGCCAACTGTTACCTCATAAATGGACCTTGTGAAAAGTAATTTGTGATCACAAGATGATTATCAGCCTCCTCAGCCCAGCTCCTGTGAGAAGGGTGAGTTCTTCTTCCCTTGAAGAAGCCCTTGGGTGCTCAGTCCTTTCCCAAGTGCTCCACAGAGGTGTTCAGGGCCTGGATGACAAAAGGGTGTTATTTTAATAATACAGCAAAGCTGCTGGGAGCAAAAAAGCTGGACTGGGACAAATATGCTCAGCATGGTGGGCTTGGGAGGACATAAAGGCAATGATGGATCAGGCAGGGATGAGCTGCCTGTACTGAGGAATAAATTCTGCTGTGCCAAAGGGTGCCAGAGGATCTTCACCCCCACTGGTGTTAACAACCCTCACAGTGTCCATGTTTTGGGGCTTGTTACCAGTGAGCTGGGAACTCACTAAGAGTTCCATGAATAATCTGGAAAAGGTCAGTGAAGGTGGCATGAGGAGGAGAAAGGTGTCTTTGCTGTCAGTGTGAGACTCTTGGTGTTGCTATTTCTTTTGCTCACCAGCCTTTTAATTATATGTGGTCCCCCTTGATCTGCAGAGCTGGGGTGGGAGCCCAGGACCCACAAAGGAGAGACATCACCACCCATTACTGCTCTGATGGACAGCATCATCTGAAGATGCATCTACCATCCCTGGAGGAAATAAAACACAACTTCTGAACATTTTCAAGGCATAAATTTAGTTGGTTCATGCAGCACCTGGAAAGCATTGGCCCAAAAAGACAAACTGGAAAACACAGACTGGTTTTGTTTTTTTTAATCCACAACCTATTGACTCTTTCCAGAGTCTTTTAGTTTTTTTAGTTCCAGTCTTTCTGATTTCTTGAAAAAGTCATGCTTGCCTGTTTTGGGGTGTCATCAACTCGTTTTTAACCAGCCCTCGAGGTATGGTGTGTGCTGAACATAGCGCTGGTGCTGAAGTGGTGGATTTTGTCATGGATGATTTTCCGGTTTTTTTCACTAGCAGGATTCTCCTGGTGTGCCATGTGTGGCAGCATGTTGTTCCCAAGGATTCCTGCAGCCCATTCCTGGGGCTGCTCAGCCTAATTTCATCTGTCATTTGATTTCTTCTTGTAAATGTTACACAGGCACTGGGCTGGGCAGTTGCGTTTTGCGTATCGGAAAAAAGAACTAAACTCTCCAGTGATTCTCACTGCAAGGAAAGATTTATTGGAGGAAAAAAAGAATTTAGAGTTGTTTTTTTCTTGTGAGGCTCTTTGAGGCCGAGCTTCACATCACTGTCATCCCTGGTGTGGTGTTGGGAGGCAGAGCAGCCTCTCCTCTGCCAGGGTGTGAGTCTCCAGGTGACCTCCAAGATTCTTTTGGCACCTCAGCGAGCACAAATTCAGTAATGTCCCTCTACAAGTGCCTCCTTGAAGCTCTTTTCTCATGTGATGGAGGCACAAAATTGTCAGAATTGATGTGAGCTGGGCAAGGCTCATCCAGTGTGTGCTCCTGTTCACCTGGAGCTCCCTGTCCAGCTGGGTTGGGCTGTGTTTCTGACAGTTTCTGTGTTTCTGGGTGAGCTTGCTGATAAATGCCACGTGTTGTCTTGTTTTTCCCTGCCATGAGGGACATGGTGGCCCTGGTTAGGATGGAGTCAAGTGTTGCATCAATTCCTTTGCTTGGAAGAGCCACAGATGGATGAAGGTGAGGACTTCTCTTTAACACATCACATTTGAAGCTCAGGAAGCCTCCAGCAGTGTACACATAAATTCCATGATGGGCAGGCAGCTGTCCTGGCTCCTAAATGTCTCCATAACTGTTATCTCTTAAATATTAAACAAGGACAACTTAGGTTTTCTTTACCTTGCTCTAGTGCTGCAGCTTTTTTCTGTTCGTCAATCTGATTTTTTGTAGTGGTGCAAGGTGGATTAAGATCCCTCCTGAGGAGAACACCCTCCTTTCCCTTTAAGAAAAAAGCAATAGGGTGAAGCGCAAAAATTCATGAGAGTTACTTATGAATACCAGGGTGGCAAAAATATGCCTTCCTGAGGGGAGAGACAGTGGGTGACAGGTGAGGGGACAGGGATTTTGTGCCTGTCTGCTGCTGGTTAAATGCAGGATGTGGTATCCTCCTCATCACTTGCTCATCTTTCATAGCCATCCTTTCTAGCAAGGCTTTGCCTGTTATCTTTGGCTGCTCTGAGGTAGGGTATTATATCCCTGGCTGCATCTGATACTAACAAAATGTGGCTGAAGCAAAATATAAAGTTCTCAAAGCAACCCTGGCTTTCATATTTTTACATCAGAAGCAGGGCATTTGTCCATCGGTGGCTCCGATACCATTGTGGGGAACAAAGGCAGGCCATTGCAGGCTCTCCATAAATAAGCCTTGCTGCTCCTCAACCTAGTTTTCCTGGCAAAATCTTTTGCTTTCTCATGTGTCAGAAGACCTTCCCAAAGCTGCTGCTGAAGCGCCAAATGCCTCTCTAAAGAGTTTTGCAGAAGCTGAGGTTACACAGTCTCTCCTTAAATCAGAGCTGAACACTTTGGAGCGTGTCTGCCTTCCACGTGATGCTGTTTCCAAAAATCAGGCTCTTTCTGCCTGCTGCAGGTCCTCCTGCCAGGCCACCAGAGCACCCAAATGCTGAGTCACATCCTAGCCCTTACTGCCCCACCACAGCCCTGGTGCAGGGCTGACTCCAGCACGGGTGAGCACTGCTCTGCCAGCCCCAGTCTGTGCCCACCAGACTGCAAAAATGGGTCCTGGGAGTTCATGAGTGAGGGGGCTGAGAGGAACAAGAACTGGGAGGAGACACAGCCAGGACAGCTGACCCCAGCTGAACAAAAGGATACGATGTCAGAAAAGTTTCTTCACCAAACAGGTTGCTGTCCAGGGCAACAATGGGGTCCCCATCCCTGGAGGGACTTAGAAGAAATGTAGATGTGGCACTTTGGGGACGTGGTTTGGTGCTGGGTTAATGGTTGGACTCAGTGGTCTTTTCCAGCCTAAGTGATTCTGTGATTCTCTGCTTCCTGCAGTGGAGGACGTGCCCTTTCTCTTTTTTGCTCACTCACATCTCCACAAAGCCTTGTGCACAGCTGGAGTTCTGGGGAGCTCCTGTGTTCCTGAGTGCCAAAATAAAAAACTGGAAAAGGGCAATGATATGATAGGGCATGGGTGCTCTCCACCAGTGGCTAAAGCTGTCCAGAGGAGGAGGAAGCAGCATGAAGGTTGCACCTTACCTGGCTGGCAGCAGCGTCTCCCAAAGGAGTGCATCCCTGTGTCCATCAGTGCTGGCTCTCCAGGAAACTCTTCTGCTGGGAAACCTTGTGTGGTCAACACAAACATCCCTCGCCTCCAGCTGGCCGTGGCTTGAGCTCTGGGAATTCCCAGCAGAGGTGATCCAAGGCCAGTGCATGTGGCTGGGAGGGAGTGCTCCTTTTGGAGACCACGGTGGCTGCCACCTCCTACCAGGGGACAGTCCCATTCCTCAGTCCCCCACAATGTGGGGCTGGAAGGACCCTCACAGCACCAAGAACCACATCAGCTCCCTCTGAGTGTGATGCCCTTCCTAGCCTAGATTTTGAAGTCCTTTCACCACGGTTGCTACGTCTTGTGAAGGGTAACCCTGGAGTGGAGTGACCTGCACTCACCACTTAACAGGGAAGGAATAAAAATGCCTGCAGCATTCCAGCACCTGGCACAGGAAAGGCGGTTTGCCATCTATTGCTAAGATATCAAGGACAGGGGAAGCACAGAAGCAGCTCTGGAGGAGCCAGGCAGAAGGGCTCGAAGCGTAGGAAGCGTTGGCCAAATAAAAGTGGAGGATGTTTAGGGTGTGAAATCGGGAAGTGTCTTCAGGAAGCTGGTAGGAAAATTCAGCTGAGATAGGAGAGGGGAAAACAAGAATGCTGAGAGGGAGAGGAGGGGCACTCTGCCTTGTTTAGCTGTGTTTATAGAAAATTGGACCATCCCCAATTCTTGTTCAGTCCTGAGCTGCCCAGATTTCCCTGCCCGCCCCATCCCTGCGATTCCCAGTCAGGAAGTGGTGCTGGTGTGTGTGCAGGGTTATTTTGGGGCTGGAGGCTATTTCAAGAAGCATCAGCAGGGCCAAGCTCATCAGTGCTGTCACACATGGACTTTGAGGGGGTGAACTTGGCTCATCAAGAAAAAAAAAAAAACCAACAAACTTGGCAAATCAAAATTAATATGTTTGGGCTGTCTAAAAGCAAAGAACAGTGGAAGGAAATGGCCTTTTTTCTTTTTTTTTCTATTTTTTCTTTTTCCACAACTGCACTGAAGGTCTCAATGAGTTGCAGGAGGCACCTCTATTTTATACAACTTAAATGAAAGATCTGTTTTCCTCTTCTTTTAACAGAGAATAAAATGGGCTTGCATGACCTCCCAGAATGGTAACAGGTATCATTTAATCCTGAAGGAAGAGCACTGGACAACGCTCTCAGCCACAGGGTAGGATTCCATGATCCTCAGGGGTCCCTTCCAAGTCAGGATGCTCTGTGATTCACTGATTCACTGGCTTGCTCTCTTGCACAGAAGTGTTGGCACTAAAAATTCTCAGTTTTATGTCTCTAAGTCACCTCCAAGTTCTGGTGTGGTACAGATTAGTGAAAATGGTCTTGTTAAACAACAACAAATTCTTGGGATGTGATCCCAAGGCAGGGCTTTAAAGCTACAAATGATGAAATATGTGAGGCAAATTAAAGGTAATAATCTTTATGGTCCTTCATGTCCAATTCATCCAATCCATCATTAATTGTGCACGCTGTGGTCACTCTAAAATACACTGCTGCAGGAAATTATCCAAGCCAAATGTCCTGGCTGCTATAGCTTTATTTTTTGAGGAATGTTTTAATTTCACACTCATCAGTGGCATGTCTAGGTTAGCCAGCCAGCACAAGAAGTGTCTTTATTCACCTTTCAAGACATCACATGGTTCATGGGGAGGGATTATTTCTCATTTGTGAGCAATAATGACAGAAGGTGGCCATTGCTGGAGGGGAAGGAATTGCTTTCTTCTGCATTACACTTCACTCACACTGGGGGCAAGAGGCTTCACAGGAGAGATGTGAGATCTGGCTGTAAGTAAGGCTGATATTACCATATATTTGATTTAAATTTTAATCAAATGGAATTGTTTTTCAAACGCAGATAACGCAGCAATGGCTCCAAAAATAAAACACGGACAAGAGATCTATCAGGCATGTCTGTCAGCAAAACAGACTCCATCTCATAAACCTGCCAAAACAACCCTTTGCTTCAAACAATAAAAACTGGGAGGAATGGAAAACCTCAGCTTTCAAAAGATTTGTATGTTAAAAAAAAAAAATCAAAAAAAAAAAAATCTCCCTAGCTCTCAATCGGTGTGATTTGGAAAAGGTTAATGTAAAAATGAAAGCCATTCAATAAATCTTTTAGTGGAGATCAAAAGCAATGAGTGCAGGAAACCAGAAAATTGATGATACGACATTTTCCGACACTCCATAACATTCATATTATTCAGGGAGCTGCCAACCACAATTGTTCAAATGCTCTTTTAACTGATGTTGTTACTTGAACTCATAAGCCAGCCACTGGTCTCCCCAAGGAAAACCATATGGGAAGACAGTAGCTCAATTAAAAGTAATGTGGTGTGTGGCTCTTAATCTTAGCTTGAGCCCTTGTGCCAGCAAGCTCTTAAGTGTGTGCTTAAATTTAAGCCTGTGCTGAATTTTTGTCTGTTTTATGAGCATTTCTTGAGGAAAATCCCCAAAATAATATTTTGCAGAGGGTCTGCTGTGCACATGGCCTGGGCTCAGAGGTGGCACCTACGTTCTCCTGGGTGCACTGGGCTCTGCCAGGATTTCGGGAAGGGTTCTGCCGTGGGTGAACACGGATTTGTGATTGCAAAGCCTGGTTTGAATCCTGTCTCCCTCTAGTGTTGTGAAAACACTTGGAAAAGGACTCAGAGGGGGTGCTGGTGATTCAATGCCCGAGGTTCTCTCCTGGATGAGGGAGCAGCAAACTGATGCCAGCGAGATCCGTGGATGGCCACAGGGCAGGGCTTGGAGCAGCTCTGGATGGGGAGTGCTCACTCCCATCTCACTCACTCTGTGAGCAGAGCTGCTGCTGGTGGTTTGGCTGATAGATCAGGCCCATTTTGGCTGGGCTCTGCTGGATCTCCTGCTCTGCTGCAGGGATGGCTGCTCCGTTGCGTGCCGGCGTCTGTGCTGGCTGTGAGTCTGGCATCCTCCTGCCTGTCCTGGAAATTAGTGACATCTGAAGGGAGGGAATGATGAAAACAAGATATGGGAAGCTCATCTGCATTTGGGAGGAAAAATATGGGTGTTTGGGGCTCTTTGTGGGTCACACAGGTTGGGTTGTGCCCCTCTCATTGCGTGCCAGGCGGTGTCCGCAGGGCCCAAGAGCTGCTCCACAGAGAGGTGGTGACATGGCATTGTTCTCCCCTGGTCAGGCTGCCACGGCTGATCTCAGCAGATGGGAACAGCGTGTGGAATGGAGCTGAAAACGTGCTTGTTTTCCTTTGCCTCCCCTTTGATGGGGGCAGTGCTGCCTGCACCTTGGCTGTGTGCGCACAATGGACAATGTCCCATGGAAGATGTGCCAGCTTCACTTCTTTTCCCATGGTATTTTACCACTCATTAATCCTTTTGATTTTTAGCCTCTTTGAAGCCCAGGGTTTGGATGTCTTTCAGCTCCCACTGAAGTGGGACATGAAAACACTTCAACCAGTGCAAAAGTTTAAACCCCTTATTCATCCACCCTGGAAAGGCTTCAGCTTGATACGCTGACAATAACTGACTTTATTGTGTTTATCTTTTGGCAATATCTCCTTCTGCAATTGATAGTGCCTGGGATTTTCCCTGTGCCAGGTTGAATTTCCAGCCCCAGTGAATGAGCCAGGCTGCCAGGCTGAGCCATGTGCAGGGCAGGCCGTGATTTCCGTGGTAAATACACAGAAGAGTAAAATAAACATGTAGCCCAACAGCACATGCAGACACACACATATGATAAAAAGTCTGGTCTTTCACCTAATTTAGACCAGAAAATTGGCATCTGATTTTATTGTTCAGGCAGACTCCAAGAACACAAACATATTTTTTCCTTCAAAACGAGAACTGCCAAAATATAAAGAATGATATCTGCTGGTTTGAGCTAATTGGGATTAACTGTTTCCTGACTGCTTTTTGTGGAACAAGTGCTATTTTACTCCCTTGGTAACAGCAACACTTCCAAGTCTGGCTCAGGGAAATGGCTGTACCCAGCCACCAGATCCATGCAGGACAAACTTTCTGACCTCTGTCTTTGAAAAGGGAAGAAAAGGGAATAGTCTCTCTTCCCAAAGTCTCAGGCCTAGGATGCTGCCAGCCCAGCTCCTGCTGCAGCATGGAGAGGTGAATTTAGAACAGCCAAGCCAGACAGGAAAGCACGACACGGAAAATGCTGAGCTTTCTGCAGTTTGGTTCCATTTTAATTAGCATTTTCTGCACACTTTTGATTTCCGATTTTCCTGTCCAGCTGTTGAGACTATTCATATTTCTGGAAATGTTTCCAAAAGGCAGGGGGGGAAAAAAGCACAATCCTATGGCCAACCCAAGTGCTTAATTAAAATAGCTGGAATTAGAATAACATTGCAATTAGAGTTGTGTCTATTGGCCTTCCGGGGTTTAGGATCTGTGCTTTCAAGCCTTTTGCTGTAAACATGGGTCTGGAAATTTATCTTGGTTTCAAAATAGCCAAGTGTTGCAAAACCCACCAGAAGGAGTGAGAGAGCTGGGAACACTGGCCCTGCAGGAGGATAGGGCAGAACCCACCCTGTTGCCTGTGGCTCTGTTTGGGATGTTGAAATAGATGCAGGGAGGGAAATAAAATCCTGCTTTCTGTAAGGGTTGATTTGAAGAATCCCACTGAAAAAGCAATGTGGAAAGCATGGCATGCTCCGCACAGAAAACATGCAGCATATTTTTAGCCCCATTTCCTGGCACCTTGTGCATTAACTGCTTCCAGAGCTGGAGCATGGGACAGGGATGGTCTGAGCCTCTGGAATTCTGGTGCTGCTGGTGCACAGCCTGTGTGAGACGGGGTGGCTGCTGCAACTGCAGAGCGCAGGGGGAGCTTTTCTGCAGCTCCCAGGAGATCTCTGGAGGCAGGAATGCCTGAGTGCTGCGGTGTGCCACTCGCCCAGATGCTGGTGCTGTGCTGGGAGCAGAGCACACCTGCACACAAGCTGTTCCTGGGAGCAGGGACATGCACAGGCACGCAAGGCTGTCCCCAGGGATGCCACGTGGGGCCACCAGCTCCAGCAGCCTTCTGGGGACCTCAGCTGGCACGCTGTCCTGTCTCCAGGGACAGGGTGGAAAGGTGCTTTGTGCCCAGCGGGTAATGTTTTATGTATGAATAATTAAACTCTTTGCAAGACGGCCCTGGGATGCTCCACAGCCTAAATATATGCCCAAGATGTGAGCTGGCCCCTGAGAAAATAGAATCCCAAAGATGCGAGCTGACCCCCAAGAAAACAGCTGAGACAGATGCCATCGGAAGTGGGGGTGTGCTGGCTTTCCTTGCTCTCATTGAAGTTTTCAGTAATGCCACACAGAGAGGATCCTCTGGCTCCTTCCCACTGTCCCTGGCTGACCTGGCATGCCAAGGGCTTCAGACCATCATTTCCTTGTAAACTGGTCATGTTTTATTTATTCAATATTGTGCCAAGCTGTGTAAAGACGTGAGAGGAGATGAAAAGCCCTGGGGGAGAAAGAACTTTCTAGGAATGGTGTCTCCTTGGATGACCTTTAGGAATACATTGGAGCATATACATGAGCAGAGGGGAGAAGGATAAGGGAAATCTGTTTGCCCAGGAAAATGGATGCTTTCCTGGAGCTGTGGGCATTTAAACTTCCCAAGAGAGCCCACTTTGGTGGATACAACTGGGAAATTTCCCTACCCCTGCCAGTCTGTTTTTGCTGCTGCGACATTGAGGAAACCACTAAACCAGCTGAGGGAACATTGATTTTGAGTTCACAGGATCACAGAATATTCTGATTTGGAAGGGACTCACAAGAATCATTGAGTAAGTGGCCGAAACAGGGATCAAACCCACACCCTTGGAGTTATTAGCACCATCAGCACCATGCTCCAACCAACTGAGCTCATCTCGCTGGTTTGTTTGTTTAGGGTTGGATTCTGATGTGAAAATCTGGGGCAAATTAAGAAAAAACAAAGGAAAGATCTTTCTTGGGAGGAAAGGAGATCAGCCTCAGAAATCCACACTGTATTTCATAACTTTGAGGAGAGGAAGAAAAGAGCACATGGACAGCCCTCCCCACCACCTGCATGAGAATAATTCTGAGTCTAGAAAATAAGTGATCCCACCAAAAGACCCCTGGCAAGGTAACAGGACCTCCCAGGCCATGAAAAAAAGTGATGGATTTTCCCTCCTCTTTGCTGCTTTTGCCTCCCAGAATGTGTCACTGGATTCACCTTTGTTGATGTGATTTTCCCCTCCAAAGGAAGGGGGAGAGAAGCCCAGACCCCAACATCGTCACACCTGGCTCTGATTCCCGCTTGGAGCCCTAGAATTGATGATGTGCCAAGTGACAAGGCTCTGACTTCAATTTGGGTGTCAAATGGGGAGAGGTGGCTCATGAAAGATGGGTCTGGGGCAGGGCTCAGCTCTCAGCTGGCAGCAGCCAGGAGGAGGAAGAGGATGGGGAAGCACAGACATGGACAGAGGTGCTGCACTCGCAGGTGATGCTCAGGCTGAAGGGATGGAGGCAGATTCCTGAGAGCTGGGGAAGCCTCGTGGCATGGCTGCCAAGGCTTTTGTGGCTGTAACATCTTATCTTCAAAGAGAAATATCGAGATTTTGGTACCTTGCACATGCTTCAGGAACAGCAGCTTTCTGTCTCATTTCTACCCCTGCTTCTGATTTACTCTGTCACCTCAGGCAAATCATTTAACCCTGGCTTCAACCTATTTTACGGGGATGTTGCAAGGCTTAATTAGGGCTTGTAAAAGATCTTGAGTTCCTGAGAGGTGCCTGCTGGATTAGGGTGATTAATCACATGTTGATGGGAGAGATATTGGGGGGGTAAATCTGAGCAGTCAACAATGGGGCAGATGATATTTCTCCCTGGGGGAATAAGACAAGGGGGTTGTGAAAGCATGTACACATCAGGTTTATTAATTCTGGATATCAAGCTGTTGAAACTGTAGGGAGGCTCTGTGGTCAAAACCGCAGAAATCTGACTGTATGGCTGAGATAAAGACACTCTGCATTTCCACAAAAATCAATCAAAAGCACATAAATTAGGGTGTTTTCCCCCCAGACTTCAAAGCCACAAAGGCGAACAATTTGCAAAGCTTCAAGTTTTGGAAATAGATGTTTGGCACTTGCTCTGAACGCCACCGGAAAACACGCCGAAATCACCTTGTTAGTATTCATTGCTGTGGAGCGAAAGGGGAGATTATTCAGGGGGGGGGAGGAGGGGAAGAAAAACCCCCCACATTTTGCGGAACTTTATGCAGTTTTTCGCATGACTGCCCAATTGCCTTCCCATATAGGAGAAGAGGAGGGGGAAATGCCAGGCTTTGTACAGTGATTTTCAGGATGACCCAGTTCTCCTTCTTCGCGGAAGAAACAGAGAGAGAGAACAGTTGCTTGCTGAACTCTGATTTTGGTTTGTTTTTCTGGCCCAGTTCTTTTCTGCTGCAGCTTCATCTCCTTCAATAGGCTGCTCCCTAATTTGCACCAGCACGATGAAAAGGAGCCGGGGCTTGGGAAGCAGAGCAGGCAAAGGCTGAGCAGCCTTTGATGGGCTTTAGAATCCTGATGGTGACAAAGGGAGGGACCCGGCGCTGGGCTGGGTGTGCAGGGATTTGCCTCTGAATAGCGAGCAGGGCTCTCCAGGGCCGGGGTGACTGCGAGGAATGCAGCGAGCCCTGGCTCCGACAAACCACGGTGATTTCATCCTCTTTTCAGAGACACAGCATAAATCAATATTGTTTTGTAGATCGCTTGGCTCGCCACGCTTTCTTTTTCCTGGGGGAACATCCAGTGTCCGTGTGCTCTGGGAAGGATGCTGCAGGGGAGAGGGGGTGGCTGTGCCCTCTCCATGTGCAGCTCAGTGAAAACTGGATTTTTATTCTTCCCGGGACCAAACAGAGCCAGCCAAAACCAGAGATTATCATCACTAAGGAATCCTGCCTGGGGAGCTCCCACCAACCAAGAGAGCAGTTAGTTTGGGATATTTTAAAGCGGTTTTTTTTATGGCAAGGCAGTTTTAGTTGAGCTAAATGAAGCTTATTGCAGTGGGGAATTCAGCGTGCACATGCTTAACAATCTTTAAAGATTGGATATTTAACTCCAGCAAATAATCAAGTCCCAGGAACAATTTAGATGAGTAATATATTAAAAACAGGCTTACACAGATCCAAGAAAAACGTTGGAGGATCCATAGGGGTCATTGTTATGCACCGCAGGCTTAAATATATTGACTTTTACAACTGCAAATGGATGGTTGCAGAGTGGTTTCCACCGAAGAGCAGTTTCAGTTGTGATAACTCATACAAAGTGAAATTCAGTCTTGTGCTCGGAGCCGGCATGAGGTCTAGGAACCGAGTGAACTTAATCTTTATCTCTCTCCAAACATTACATCTCTTTAATCCTTGAGGCATGCCATTCCTGGGAGGATCCTGCATAAAGGATGCAAGAGAGCAGGGCAGGAATCAGACTTGTTATTTATGGAAAAAATCTGAAATTAGAGAAAACACGTTCTGAAATTACAGGAAAGAAAACATTTTTCCAGAGGGGAAGAAAATCTCAAACTCAAATATAAACGGATTTTTTTTTTTCATCAATAAAAGTGTTTTTTCCTTCTCTAAGATTACATTATTGTATTGCAAATGAAAGAGAAGGATGAAATGTGCCAGCCAGTGTTATGTCTATCCTTCCGCTGCAGGAAAATCAGCATGCATTTTGTGAAGGGGGCTTCTTTTTGATATAAGTTTTGTGAAGCTTGTAGATTTTTCTAGAATATTATTCTATTTGGGAGGAAAACCCAGCAAAACAGCAAAATAACAACCAAACCACTTTCTTTTGGAAAATGTGCCAACCACTCTGCTAAACCCAAAACATCTATGGAAATCTGAGGTTTAAAGGTGCAAAGATAAGAAATATTTAATGGATATCCATTAGTATTTAATGAATATTTAATTTACTGTGAGCTGTTCTTCTGGACTGCTAGAAAAGATGGAACAGTGAGATCAGCTGTCATGGGCAATGCTTTGGGATCACTGGGGTTGTCCTGACTGGGATTGCTGCTTGAACCAAGACACACTTTACATGCAGCATGTGCACAAAATTATCCCATACACAGAGAAGTGTTGGTTTGCACTTGTCAGAGTCCTACAAAACTATTGAGGTGACATGAATCAATTTTTAATCAAATTTATGCTCTCGTGCCAGAAAAAAAACTGGTTGATGAAACTGGGTTTCCATTGGCACCAAGACCTAAACACTCAGCAAATAAACCAGCATGGGAGCTGTAATCAGCCTGGGAGGGGGCACAGCCAGATCCCCCAAGAGTGCTGAATAGCTGCATTTCTGTAATGCTTCCTCCTATGACGTGGTGTGACAGCAGATATTTCCTCCCTGAAGATGGATTTGTCACCAACACAACCAGGAGAGGTGGCAGTGGCAGAAGCAGGGCTTGTAATCACCGTCAGCAGCAAGGTATTTTGCAGGAACCCAGGCATCTGAAGGGAAATATTTTGTTTTACTCCAAAAAGGCTCATTTCTGGTCCATTGGAGGAGCTATGCCATTTGCTAATTAGGGAATTGGGAGCTGGGGGTCCATGGGTTGTAATCCTTGGCTGAGTGAAGCAGTGTGTTCATTACAGCTGTCACTCATCTCCCTCCTCTCTCATTTTCCTGATCTGTAAATTGAGGTTAATACCCTCTGTACACCGAGGGTGCAAGGAGGATTAATCAGAGGGCATCCAGAGCACTGCAGCCTTTTCCTTGGGTGGTGGCTGGAGCTCCTGGAGAAACTTAAATGTCTCACTGGGAAATTTTGTTTTCCATTGAGAGCCTGAATAGAGGCACTTCAGTTCTGAATTGCTGAGATGTTACTGTTTTCACCTCAAAATTACCAAAATATGAAGCAATTGTTTCTGGCACAAGGGAGATGGGAGGAAAAACTGACCTTTGAAAAGTATTTAATAGGTTTACCTGTGAAGGGGAGCAGGGGGATTTTTCTGATTTCTGAAAAAAAATCCCAACTCAAACACCCTGAATACTTGGCAGCTGCATAATCATGACTTTAATAGAGCCCTCGGTTTTCCTGTTACAATAAATGAGGTCTGCTCTGAGTTAGAAACAAAGCAAAGGGGAAGCAAACAAACCAAAACCCCAGCCCTCATGGCAGTCCAGGGAAATGGGGTCACTACTGGGCACATCTCAAACCCTGTCCAGGAACTGTGTGTTCTCCAGCCGGACTGCATTTACCCTCCAGCCTCTTGTTGGGCCACATTAGCAAACAAAACAAACTGGGCTGACACTTTGTGCTCTACTGAAAGCACCACTCCCAATGGCTTTTCCAGTTCCAGGGATGGAGCAGGCAGCTTAACTACTTATTTACTCGAGCCTGCTCACCCAGAAAGGACCCAACCTGATGGATGGCCCCTGACCTCCCTGCTCTGCATGGCCACCAGCCAGACTGCCACTTGGGTGTCTCCAGCAAGCCTCCCATCTGGCAAGAGTCCAGCCTGTTTTTGCTGCCTACCAGGGTAAGAAATACTACACTTCCCCAAATGGGTGACCCCGAAGTAACGCGCGGGTTAAAGACAAGCATAAGTTATCTGGACTTACAGCCATGAAACCATTCTCTGGGAGGAAAGGGTAAATAAACAAATCATTTATTAGCAAGTAAAATTGTTTTTTCTTTGAAATGCAAAAATGTGCTCTCTGGTGAGTTATGTTTTTAGCTTCACCCTTCGATCTCACCAGGCGTGTCAGGAGCAAAGCTGCTTTCAAGTCACCCATTCAGCTGGTCCTCTGCAGGGTAATGTAGGAATGGTTAATCACTCAGGGCAGCACTGGATTAGGGGGAATTCAGCCACTGGGGACAGCAGGATATGACTGAGGATATGGGGCAGCATAAAGACACCCTGATGTCCTGGGGCTTTGGTGCTGGGAGGATGATCTTGGGTACCACCAGGAAGGGTGGGGAGGGTGTTCACAACTAGTGAGGGAGCAAGGGAACAGCTCTGTGGCCATGAGAGGTGTCTGGAGAACCTCCTGGCTTTTCCTGTGGTGCAGATGGTGTGGGGCAGACTCTGCAGAGGGCAAAGTGTCAGAGTTGTGGTGTGATGCCCCTCCTGCACAGGCCACACATCAGGGGGATGTCTCCCACACTCAGCCTCATTCAGTTGTTTCTATTGGAGCTGTTTCATCTTCCCCACTTGGGAGAAGGGGGAAGGCCAATAGTCCAGCCTGCAGAACCCCTGGCTGGGTGGCCAGCGTGTCCTCCTCCAGGAAGGAGATGGAGCTCCCAGGGTCACCTCCCCTCACAGGGGACAGTCACCATGTTCATTATTCCATCCACCCTCAGGAAGCTGTGGTGTCACATCTCTGCTCTGGGCCACAGGCACACAATGAACTCACATCCAGCAGGCCTCAGATTCACTCTGGAGGCCTTGGATTCACTGTGGAGGCCTTGGATTCACTCTGGAGGTCTCTTTTCATGGCTGGCTGGCACGGCTGGTCCCTGGGCTGGGGGAGTTCACACGGGTAGGAGGTGCCTTTGCACCTCTGCCTCTCAGTGCTGCCAATTAAGTGGTGCCATGTGGGAATCTGGGCTGAATTCCTGCAGTTTCTGCCCTGCCCTGGTTGTCAGCGATGCTGGTGAAGGGGGGACCCTGCCCCATGGGACTGTGGTGATGAGTCAGGGAGGAAAAGAAGAGATTTTGTGTGCTGAGGAGGAAAATTAAGTGGGGAGATGAAAGTAAGAAGGAAAGCCGGGGGAGAAATCATTACTGGATCATGTCAGCTTAGCAGATGAGAGCTTCTAATTCCTTCAGCAGGGTGCAGGTCAGGGACAAACCTCCCACTTTCCTCACCTTCAGAAATGGCTTTCAAGCCCATAAAGCGTCTTAGAAATGCTAATTCAGCATGGGATCAAACTGCTGCTGCTGAGGACACTCAAATTTGTGATTTGGCAAATCACAATTCACTCATAGCACCATGAGCAGGTCATTCGTGCTGGAAGTAAATATTTTTTCACATTGGTGTAAATAAGTTAGAGTTGTTACCACAAAAATGTTATTTTTCTCTCATTTCTGGTGCGCCAGCCAAATGAACCCATGGACATACAAGCTCAGCACAAACCCTGTTAGTTGGAAGAATTAAGATATTCATCAAGCACTTGGGTTTTGGAATAAACTTTCATGAAAGAGACACAAATCCAAAGCAACAGATAAGTGTACATCCCTTGCCATGGCTCTGGAGCTCCAAAGAAGCTGTTTGCTAGTCAGCTGTGATTTATAGAACTGTTTTCAGGATCATATCATCAAGTATGTCCTAAAAACTACCTTCTCCCCAAAGACTGGTCTCTAGAAATCAGATTCCTGGCATTCCTCATATTGTCCAGCTGAGACCTGTGGTACAAACAGCATTTTTGTAAGGCTGTTTTGAAAAGTGATCTGTGGTTGTTATTGAACCCTCTCTCCATCTTATTTAGACTTTTCTTCTTTCTCTACTGTTATTATTTATGAACATGAGACTGGGGCTGCTGTTTGGAGAGGGATTGTTGCTTGAGTAAAATTGTGGGTTTCAGTGGACTGCAGCTTCTGAGAGAATACTTTGAGTCAATAAATGTGCTACCACAATTCCATAACTATCCACATGAGGATTAAAATAAGCTGAGGAAAGAAACAAAACAAATCTGTTATTTTTGCTGTGACTACTCGAACCTGCAGGGTGAGAGAAAAAGCATGTCTTGCTTTCTGATTTAAACACCACTGATTTATTTTTAGCCCTGTGGCCACTGTGGGATCCTGTGGCTGAAGCAGAGACAGGGATGCAATGGCTGGATAAAGTCTCCTGGGCTGCTAAATCCTTTCTCTGGCCATTTAAATACCTGGGCCAGGCAGCAGCTCAGAGCTCCAGCATGGGATACTGGGGGAAAACAGGAAAAGTTAAATTGGCATCAACAGCCTCAGGTTCAAACCCTAAATTTGAGAATCATGAAATGCATGGAACTGGAAGCTTTTGGGGAGGCTTTCTGGGAAGGCTTTGGGGGAAATGGGAAGGCAACCTTTCCCTTAGTGCTGGCATCTTCCTATTGTTGACCCTACTTCTCCTGGAGCTGACCCATGTGAGGATACATTTCACCTTGTAGAGCTTGTCTTCCCTTTCCTGTGACCTGACCAGGGCAAAAGCAGCTCCAGCAAACACAGCACTTGCTGCTAAAAAGAAATATGTGTGCTCAGACCTGATACTGAGCACGAAGGGTAATTGTCCTGTTTGGGGAACCTGGGTGCTTCCAGAAGAGGAGAGTGGAATAGCACTCATCCCACTGAGGCCACAGCTTTGGGAAGGGTTTTCTTGGTGTTTCCAGGCTTAAAGACAAGTCCTTCCATGAGGACTGAAGGGATTTGCCCTTGCCTCTGCATGGGGTCCTGTTTTGGAAAGGCATTTACGCCCCAAGAGATGCAGAAGCAACTGAGGACCTTGTAAAGGGCTGATGCAAGCTGCAAACCCAGGGAAAACAAGGGGTTGTTTCAGATGAACACAGGCATTCAATACTGCCTAAAGTCTCTGATGGTACCCTCATGGGACTGAAGAGTGGGACTTGGGAAGGAAAGGAGACCTGCACTGTGCACAGGGAGCAGCCTCTTATGATGTGTAGCACCTGCAAGCCAGAGTGGCCTTTCTCCTCCAACATTTGTCTCCAGCCTCTGCTTCTTCTTGGAAAACATGTTTTCTCTCATCCAGGCTGATGCCCCACAGAATGCACAGCCCTGAGTCCCCAGCTTGCCTGGGGCTTGGCTGAAGCCTGCACATGGCAGCGTTTCTGCATCCCCAGCTGGAACCATGCAGAAGCCAAAACATCAGCATTCCAAATGAACTGCTGAGGAATTCTCTGGATTTCAAACACTCTGATCCATGGAGCTCTACTTGAACCTCAGAGCCACCCTTAGCATGGGGCTCTGAACCTCTTCAGAAGAGCCAGCACTGCAGCCAGAGCAGTCTGGGCTGTGCCTTTGTACTCCATTTCTCAGCATCAGCTAAAATGGAAAGGCCGCGGAGACATTGTCGTTTATAAAAAGATAGAAACAAACAATTGCATTTGGGAAAGCAAATGTCACATCACTGATATTGAGCTGAGTTGTTTACAATGAAGAGGGGTTGATATCTAATGGAAGGTTAACTCCTTTTCTTTCTTTTTTTTCTTTCTTTTTTTTTTAAGGTGCCTAAAATTACCAGACTTTGCATAAAATATGGTTCTGATTAAGAAACATCTGACTTAACAAAAGCAAAGTCAAAGTTAATAAGTGCACAGTTTTGTATTAGCCTGCCTTTAATTCTGAGGTAAAACTCTAATGGCTACAGTAAATTTGCTCATTTATGAATCAGATAGGAAATGCAATACACAGAAGAGATTAGGGGCAAGAAAAACAACCCTTTTGCTGCAATTGAGACGAGCCATGCTGCTGCCCAATCCTCTGAACTGCTCCCTCTAGGCTCTCTCAGAAACAGGGACATGGATTTTTCAAGGGTACATAAACTTCCACATCACAGGGAAAAAAAATTCAGAATACAAAGAGAGATTTGAGAGCTTTCATGGGCAGAATAATGTTTTAGTAGAGACTGAATGTGTGAAATTGGGTCTTGCTGCTTCCCAAAGGGAGAAGGCAAGTGGTGGAAAAAGAAAAGAAACCTAAACTCTGCAGGTTTTTGAAGAAAGAGTGAGCCACAACCAGCCCAGAAAGCGCAGGGTTGACTCTGTGAGTCCTTTTTTGGGCACCCAAAGATGGACACAGAGCAAGGTCTCATCCTGCAGGAGCACAGAGCAGCAGCCAGAGCCCCCCCAGATGCAGGCTGAGTGGGAAAAGCTTTGCTGGAGAAAAATCTGGGAGGAGAGGAGGGTGATGTGGTCACGGGGTCTCAGTGCCAGCAAGTAGCAGACCTCACCAAAGTCACAATCTAAAATAAAAGATTTTTTTTTTTCAAAACATAAACCATGTCAATGTTGCTCTTTTTTTCTGATAGGACACAAACATCTTCCATTAACCATTTTATCCCTTCAAAACGAACATCCCAGTGGGATTGTCCCAGAGGATGGGACCTGTGGTGGATGTGCCTGCTCTGGATGTCCCTCAGAACTCGAGGCAGGGGATGGCCACTTTGTTTTCCAGCCAGGCTTTTATTTGCAGGCGGGAGGGAGTGTTTGATCTCAGTGATGGGAAAAGCTGCTGCTGTGGATACCTCTGGAAGCTGCTGCTTTGGCGGTGGCCCTGATAACGCCTGCGGTGGCTTTGAAGGTGGGAGGGAGGGCACAACAGCCTGGGCACTGAGCTCAGCTTATCTAAATAGCTCATCAATCACTGCCACTCCTCCAGTGGGGACAGCACAAGCCGTTCATGACACACAAACAGCGGTACTTTGAGGGAATGCTGTAAATTTTGTTATAACTTCCTTCCACTTGATAAGCATTTCCATGGGGACAGAGGTGGCAGAGCCGCTCCCCTCCCATCCGTGGGACACCTTGGCAGCCCTGGGCTCTGGGAGGGCTCCAGCCCCTTCACCACCAGCTGCAAGCCATGAAAAAGAGTGGTTTTGTTTTGTTTTGTTTTGTTTTGTTTTGTTTTGTTCCCTTTGTCTGGATGGAGCCTCTCATCCCCACTGGCTGACCCGAGGTTGCATCTTGCACACCTGCTGTTTAAAAGTCCCATAAAGTGTCAAGGCGAAGCCCAACATCCTCACACCACAAGAATAAAGCAATAATAAACCCTCCTTGCAGGAAAGACGTGGAGAAAGACCATAACTGCTCATGTTTGGGGTTTGGAAGGCAACAAGAACCATTGCTGACGCTCTCACGGCTATGCCCCGCTCTCTTGAGGATTTGCGTGTTCTCCAAATATTTACAGAGAAACATGTGTTTGTGGATGGGGAATGCTGCTTTTTCTCCTTGGTGTTGTGCTGCTCTGTTCGAGTGGGACTGGATGTTGCTGGGAGATGAACCACAGTGTGTGGCAGCAGTAAGCCCAGAGCAGGAATGGGATGAATGGTCACAGGCCTGCAACATTGGTGCTTGGTTTTTCCTCACAGCAGGGATGTAATTTTGTATTGCTTTTCTATCACTTTTATCAAGTGGCACATGAGGTGATGGAAGGAAGGTGGGAATCCTGCTCTGCTCCCCAGTTTGTGGTGCTAGGCTGCACAGATAGCTTTGTTTGTGGGGTGATTTTCTCATAGGGTGATTTAGAGTCTAGATCATAAAATCCTGGAAGGGTTTTGGTCATCTTGTTCCAAGCCCCCTCCTGTGGTCAGAGACACCTGAAGGTGTAAGGTGCCAAAATGATCGGCCAAACCATAGATGGGATATGTCATCAAGGTCTCTGCTTTGGTTTGCTGTTTGTTTTTTCCCCCAACATTATTTATAAATCGTGATGGGTTTGTTTTCTAGGTTTTCATGCACCACACGAGGGATGGGAGCAAGGTACAAGTCATACAACAGGAGCAGGCAGCTGCTGGGAAAAGCTGAGCCAGATTTGATCTCTCTGTAGAGACCCAAACCCAGAAATTTGGTTTTGCCACTGGAAAAGGCACTTGTGTACATAGTGGGGGATATTTTTGCTTTTGGGACAGCTGGGGGAAACCACAGGACATATTTGAGCTAAGTCAGATGGCCCAGAGGCTGCTGAGGTTTGGAGGTGACCCTGAGCAGGCATCCAGGACAGAAACACCTCCACTTAGCACAGTACAGTCTATGGAAGAACATTTTCCCACCTTTTTGAGCAAGTTTCTTGCTGTGGTGTGTGCAGATGTCCAACCCTGGCTGGCGTGGGGCCATGGGGATGCAATGCAATAAACCTGGATTTTATCTGAAGGGAAAAGCCTCTGGAGGAACAGAGCTTTGAACATTTCACTTTGTGACAGTGCAAGGCTGGCAGGGAAAGCTGTGAATGAAAACTTGTGGGACCGGGGGTGAGCCAGTTAATCTAGATGGGTTTCCTTATTTTTCTTTCCTCGTAGGCATTGAGTGTAGGCTGAATTTTACCCTGACAGCCAAACGCTGGGCTGCCTGTGAGCAGCTCCTGCGTGCCCACACTTCTGAGCTCCGGGAAATCTGAGCTGGAAATGGAAAAACTGCAGAGTAGCAAAGCATTTTTGCTATTCCTAGAGCAAATCCACTGTTCACTCTCATATTTGTCAGCAAAAGGGAGGATTTCAGGGTGTTGTGACTGATGTTTTCCAAACTGAGCTTCTCAAGAATCCTTTTTTTTTTTCCTTTTCTTTTTCTTTTTCTCTTTCTCTTTTTTTTTTTTTTTTTTCCCTGAGGCTGATTAGGTGTGAGAGAAATTTGGAATAAAAAAATATTTCCATCCCAACCTCAGAGATCTTATATATCAAAGAAACGTGGGTGGAATAGCAAGAGAGGGGGTTGGGAGGATGGTGACAAGGTCAAGAAAATGGCAAATAGACTTGTGGGATGCACACCTGGGATAAGGGACTTGAAAAAAAAACAGGGAAGAAAGGACTTACCTGGAGGTGCAAATTTAGGGTAGAATCCCGATGTTTACAACAAGAAGAAAATACAGGGGATGATCATGGAATCACAGAATGGTTCGTGTTGGAAGGGACCTTAAAAATCACCTTGTTCCATCCCTCTGCCCCAGGCAACACCTTCCACTAGGTGAGGTTTTATGGGATTTCTTCCTGTTCTCTCCATATAAGCAGAGCTATCGATGCTCAGACTGAAAAAAATTTGGCAAGAGGGATTTTTATCACAGTCCAAGACACAAATACATTTCAGAGAAAAAGAGGAACATTACTGTTTTTTTTAAAAAAAGTAGTAATTTCCCAGAAAATATGGGGAATTTTCAGTAAATTTTCTAAACGCTTTTGTGAAAGGTTCAAAAATTTTTGTGGGTTTTTATCCTCCCATTCTAATCTTCACCCAGCTAAAGAGACACCAACATTTTTGATGGCACTCCCACTCAAGTGTGTTTGCAGGATGTCAACCCACAAAGAACTATTAAAAAGAAACATTCCTTGGACAGTTTTATGCATGGAATTACTCAAAACCCCACCGCAAAATATTGAAAAATCTGCTGAAATTTGGGGGGGGAAAAAAAAGAGTCTGAAGGATAATGAAGAAATGAAAGCATGAAGAAAAGACTGCAAGCCAGAAAAGATTTGTATCATAATACATTCTGACACATAATAAAGAAAATAAATTTCAAAAGTCACTGGATCCATTTTCTGCCCATCCACATGGAAATTCATCTCTTCTTTGGGGATTTGTTTTTGTTCTCCGTGTTCTGCTGTGGGTCTCATTGTCACCATGGCCAGGGGACAATGTCTTCTCCAAGGACACGACCCCTGGCATGTGCCACCTCCCCTGCAGATCCCACCTGGCCATGGGGATGGGCAGGAAAAGATCAGGGTGTTTTCCTGGCAGGGATGGGATTGGAAAGCCTGTGAGGAATGCATGACCTGCCCCCAACTCTTAGCCAAAACATCCCCCACACTCTGGGGTTTCAAATGAAACCTCTTCACCTTTTCGTTATCGTGGGCTTTGGGCAGAAACTCTTTTATATTGCACTGCATCACTTATATCAAAACCAGAGCAGACAAAATTCTCCTTGGCCCATTCTTTTTTTCTCTTTTATGACTCTGTGTGAATTTCAAAGCAGTTCAGGATTAGGCAGGGGTAAAAGAAAAAGGCACTTGCAGCCTTCATCTAAAACAGATTCATTTCTGTCACCAAAGTGCGTTAAAAATATAAATAAGTAAAACACAAACTAGATCCAGGCAAGACATATGGATGTGATGGTTGAACTTTGGATCATGCTGGCCACGCTGAGCCACTGTGGTGTATCCTGAGTGTGTGAAATACACACAATGATGAATAAATGTGGTTTTCACACAAATGCAATTTTTGTATATTTACATGGAACTCATGCAACATTAAAGTGTCCTCTTCTTAGACAAAATACTCAAGTATCCAGTCAAGTCTTCATTTATTTACTGCCCTTTATTTACTGGGCATCCTGATTATCTGCTCTGCAAAGTTGCCTTGTGCAGGACAAGCAGGGGAAGAAAAGAAATGGAAACCCTTGCAAGGGCTGCACATCTCCATTTCTTTGGATTAGCATTCCTACCTGGAATCATCTGAGTTTTGTGTGTCTTTAACTGAACCAGGGGCTTTAGAATATTTCAAGTTAGATGGGACCCATAAGGATTGTCAAGCCCAACTCCATCAAGCCTCAGCAGGAGAAACCATTGTCCTTGAGCCATTGGAAAACCACCAGGAAAACTGCTCTTAGTCAGTGTCACAGCCTGTCTGAGCTGCAGCCATCAGTGTTTGTGTCAGAAAAGTCTGGAAAGCAAGTCCCAATATATATTTTAGTATTGAAATGCCAAAAAGATTTGGAAAAATCAAAAGGGGGGGGAAAAAAGTATTTTACTTGAATTGTGTTGTGCCCAAATCTCTGAAATCTGAGTAGTGACTTAAACCCCTAGGTAGTGCCAATCAAGAATGAGCAGAGAGCAACCATGCTAATGAATTGTGATAATTAACCATGCTGAGTTAAGTCTCTGCCAACACAGCCACCTTTTTTGCTCACCAGTAGCTCCAGCTCAGCAGCTCTTCCAGGAGGCCACCAAGGCTGGCTCTGCCTGGGACACAGCACAGAATCCAGGCAAGGCTTTGCTCCTCCTCTTTTCTGCTCACAATACTCAGCAGAACATTTTCCTGGGATATTCAGACACTGTTCTTGTGCCTTTCCAAATTGTTGGGTGTTATCTCTTGCAATTTTAATTTTATTTTATGATTGTGGCAGCATGTTCTGCAAGGCACTCTGGAGCACTGACCCCTTTTTTCAGTACCTTTGGAGCCATGTCTGGAGATGGTACCTCAGTAAATGAGCACCATGTGCAGGGTGAGGCTCAGGTGTGAGGAGGGAGCCTTGGTTTTGGGAAGCCCTGGCACAGCCTGCTCTGTTTGGACAGACCCAGTGGTTTGGACACTCTGACATCCATATGCAATGATTTTCCTTGATTCACAATGTTGAAACTAAAAACCACTTGGCTTTAAACCTTAAGCCTGTGCCTGCATTCCCCTGAGAATGAGCGTTTCTGGCAAACTCCAAGTTCTTAAATATCACTTCTCCAATTACATTCTCACAGGTTAGTATTTATGCAGGCCTGGCTTTTCCAATCCACGGAGCTGGTACTGGGCTGAGGCTTAATGCATTACAGGTGGCTGGTGGTGCTTTGGGCTCTCTGGCCAAACTGGTTCCAGATGGCCACACAGTATGAGTAATAACATCAGCTCATTAAGTTGCAAGGTTTCAACTACAATCACAGAATTATCAATGAAATAAAAGCTAACGGCGTATCAGCTGCACTCTAAGCCATAAATAGGATTTACAGCGAGACAAAAACCTTTTTTGAACCCAGATCTCTCATCGTTCCAGTGCTGGGTGTCCACAGAATGAGTTTATTCACTAGCAAAAAAAAGCAAAAAATAAATCTGCCCCACCCTCTCCAAAACATATTCCCGAAGGCTACTGCACTGCTGCCCTGAGAGCTTCTGGTTTTGGAAAAGCTTTGGATTGGGGTCACTGGGAATGCAAAGCAGCACTTATCTGTCATGCCTTAGAACACAAGTGGAATGAGCCTAATTCTCAGATCAGAGATAAGCATCAGGAAGCCTCATTGCCTCGAGTTTAATCACGGTTGCAAATGTTTTTCTTTGTGCAGATCTCTGTCTGTCTGTGTTGCATACAGAGCCCTGGCTCCTGCAGGGTGTGCAGGTGGCTCCTGCTGCTCCCTAGCCTGTGGCAGCAGTGGGTTTGTTGGTCTGGATGTCTTCTCTGCTCAGAATCACCGTGGGGAAACATTTCCCCGAGCTGCCAGGGTGGCTGGGGTGCTCGAGATCCCTGATCTTGGCTATCAAAGGGGGCATCTAGCATTACGAAAAATGTAAAAATAACAGAAAAATGTACATAAATTATGTAATGCCCCTTTGAAATGTCATAGTCCTGGGGCCAAGCAGGAGGTGTCAGCACACAAATTCAGCAGCTGAAGCA
Source organism: Passerina amoena (assembly GCA_013401095.1). Classification (NCBI taxonomy): domain Eukaryota; kingdom Metazoa; phylum Chordata; class Aves; order Passeriformes; family Cardinalidae; genus Passerina; species Passerina amoena. The sequence goes on from WBNP01003982.1 coordinate 41,541, forward strand.
ATCCTTCTGTAAATTCTCCTGGCTTTTCTGACTTTTGGTTGACTTGATAAAACTCCTGTCACCCGTCCCAGACACTTCAGAGCCTGGTCAGCCTCACTGAGGGGAATCACAGGGAGGGTTCACACTCCCCCTTGCCCTCTCTTCCATTCTGCTAAATCTGACCCCACTGCCAGGAAATTGGGACTTCATTAGTACTAAAAATCTAAATTACTTAAAGAAGAAAAAAAACCCCAAAATCAAATAAACATTAAATGTGGTGCCACATGGCTTGGAGAAAGGTATCTTGTATGTTGAGAAATAAATGATGCCAGAATTCTAAATAGGGAATGTTTCCAGCCAAACCAGAGGATATTTTGTGTCCCTCCATAGCAGGCATCCAGCAAACCAGTGTGTTGGAAGCAGGAAGGTACCTTGCTGGGTATGGCAAAAAAGCCTTGTGAAACCTGAGGGGAAAATGTGTTCCACAGGTTTGTGGGAAGCCCGAAGAAGCTTTGTATGAGCTTGGTTTGGTCCCAGAGGTCCTGGTTCTGTTTAAAGCATTGATTTAATCCCCTGAGTCACGCTGACAACAAGTGCAACAATCTGCTTTGCTATTCTCCGTGTGAATAAGAGTCAGAATCACTCCCTTGATAATTAAAGATGTTTTCTTTAGATTTATCCTACCTGCTCAGCCTCCCCAGCTGCACTTCTGTTACAAGTGCAAGGAAAGTCCATCTACTTCTGTTTTCAGCAGCTGCAGCATCTTGTATGAGTCAGTTCAAGCATTATGGTGTTAGGGAGAGTGAGCACATCTAGTGACCTCCTATTTAGGACTTAATTACCAACAGAACTGATCCTGTAGGTAGTTCTCTCTCCATCCTGCAGTTCTGATGCAGATGTGCAGTGTCACTGCTTCCAGATGCTGACGGCCCTTTCAGAGCACTGGGCACCAGCCCAAGCAGGGATTTGGTTTCGAGGAATTCTGGCACCGGCTGCGTTTCCAGAGATGCACACTGAGGAAATTATTGTGTGTGAGTGTGATGCAGAGACACCACTGCAGGCTGAGCTTAAGTCCCTGGGCAGGCACAGTATTGATCAAAAGTCAGGACTGTGAGCAAGAGTGGACAAAGTAACGTGGTCACATAGTGGGGTGGGTTTGCTCTGTCTCATGCTGCTCTTTTCCTTTGTGTTTTTTGAATTATAGGCCTCCAACCACCCTGTCCCACAAGGAGCAGGTTTTCAGCAGGGTTCCTGGTGTTACTGTGAGTTTTGAGGGTGGTACTTGCACCTTCTTGTTAAACCCACATGATTTGGGCAGTGCAATGGTGATGTCTCAGCAGGGTGATCCTGCCTGGATTCAGACCTGTGCTCCCTGCACAAACAGGATTGATGGAGGGAGTGGAGAGACCCTGAGGAGCCCCAGCCTTGGGGGCTTCCATGGGGGCTTGGGTGATGGATGTGCTGAGCTGGGACTTGCCTGGCACCAGTGTTCAACCAGGCACAAACTCATATCCAGGCAGGGCTTGGTGGCAGGATCCTGGTTTTTGGGTTGTTTTTGGGGGTGTTGAGAGTAAGTGCCCTAACAGAGGAGCAACAAGCTTTGAATTCAGCTCACCTCCTCACCCAAGGGTCTGCTGGCCACATCTCTGGGAGAGCAGAATCCTCCAGCATTTTGGGGGTGAGATTGTTACCCCACTCCCCTTCCAGTGCCCACCACAGGGCCCTGCAAACCCCTGCAGGGTCAGCATCCCAATTTGGGACTTTGCTCTGCATAACCAAGGGTTTGTGGCTCCAAGTGGGTGCTGTCCAGCCTGGTATCAGCTTGCTGTAAATGGAGGGGCACAAGAGCTGGGTGCTGGCAGTGGCTGTGAGTGCTGGGACCGAAGCTCACATGCCAGGCAGTGATGCTGGACAGAGCCTTGTGTGCAGCATGAGGAATGCCAGACCCACCCGCTGTCTCCAGGGCCGTCTCCCCAGGCAGGCTCTGGATCTTATTTGGATGCAGAGAGATTTATAAGGCATTCTCTTAATTAGGGGCCCCTGTTTTGACTGAGAGAGGATGGGGAATGAGGAGACCTAACAGGGGAGAGGGTAAACAGTGGCCTGAAAGGGAAGGCTGGGGAGACCTGTGGTGTGTGCTGTAAAGAAGAGGGGGCAATAAAACACACCAATAAAAATGATGGGTACGTCTGCAGCCTCATCTAGGAAAGGGGAACAACAGCTTGTCCCTTCTCAGGGCAAACAAAAGAAACCCCTCCATATGTAAGCAATTATTGGAAACACGTGGGAGAGGTGGACAGGGCAGGCAAATCCAAAAGCCATGTGATATTGTACAGAAGAGCAGGGCTCATGTGAAGCCTGGCAGTTCATGTATTTCACAACCCACAACGCACAGGGAGTTTGGCCTCCTCCAAAAGCTGCAACTGGGAAGGCTCCTCTTACTTTGGCCTCCAGGCCTGTGGACAGATGGCTAAAGCTGGGGAAGAAGTGCTGGGATGAAGCAGTTGGCATGCTGCTGGGGAGAGCTGGAGCTCTGCTTGGCTTTGCTGTGCCCTTGATTGGATTTGCAGCTGGTCAGTGGCACAGCAGCACTTTGCTGGGGTACAGGGAGCAGCACACTGTGTGCTGCTCAGCTAACTGTGCTTTTGTCTGGTTTCAAGGGTGGACTTTCGATTATCACCTTTAAGTTTTCCATCAGTGTAGTGGCAGGATGATTTTCACTGCAGGGATGGGAGTCCCAAAACTTTGCAACCAGACTTCCATGCTTGCATGAAGAACAAACAGCATCAGAGTCAATGGCTGGACACGATGCTCTTGGAGATCTTTTGCAGTCCTAATGATTCCATGGTTCCACAAGGACTGTGGTGTGCTCTGGGTGCTCCTGAGCTGCTTTCACACTCCCTGGCCATGCACGGCTGCTCTGAAGGCCACAGCAGGCTGGAACCCAAGGTGTTCTCCTGTGCAGAGCTGGAATGCCTTCGACCACACAAGGCTCTGGAGTTACAGAGAGATTCTCTTTGATGAGACCCAGCCCTGTGGAGTGCCAGATCAGCTCAGTTGAGAACATTTGGTCTTGGCAACTGATCTGAACCACTTTTATGAGCTGCTTCATGTCCACTTGCAAAGAACATGCTGTGAACTCCATGCATGTTGTCAGCTCAGTGTCCCCACTGCTCCAAAATCAGGTCAGGTGCCTAAAAGTGCTCCCAGTCAGGCTAAATACTCACGTTGCTGCTTCCAAATGCCTCGTGTCACAAGTTCAGGGATGTTTTCCCCAGGTTATGTGGAGAAGCACCTTGCAGAAGACAAAATTATTCCCTTAGGCTTTCCCATTCAGTCCAGGCTGCAATCCCTACGGATCATAGCAATGACTTTGTTTCTCCAGAAGTAACCAGACAATTTTCTTCCCTTTAGTCTTAATAGTAGGAGCAAAGATTGGGAGAAACTGAGTTTTAAAATTGGAAATACCCTCCTTGTGCCAGTTTGTTGTCAATTCCTGGACAGCTCTGAGCTGCTGTAGATGCTTTGCATCCACTGTAATACAATTGCTGTGCTTGTATTAGCCTTGCAGTCTGAGGTTGGACTGGGGAAAAAAAGAGCTTCCAAATGGGGCTTTAAGCCTTGTGTGAAGGCTGCTTCATTTCTAATGGACAACTTCAGGTTTCTTCATGTTGGACTGTGAAAGGGGCTGCTCTGGCTGTGAAATGCATCACTCCTGTGTGTGCTGGGAGCTACAGAAAGTGATTCTGCCTTGTAAGAAACAACAGAGAGGAAAGGAAGTTCCCTTAACTCCTGGATATGCCACGCTCATGAATGTTAACATGATTGTGGGGTTGTTTTTTCCACTGAGCAAGCAGATGTTTTAGTGCTCTGAGGATCACCTTTGCTGCAAAGGGTGGTGCTTACACCTCTGAGGGCAATGGTATGTTCAGGCTCAGTAAACATGTTCTGCTCCATCTCACTGAGCACTGAAAGCAGAAACTGCTCTTGGGTTTCATCGCAGAAGGGGCAGCTCTGCCAATATAAAGAGGAACTTGTTCAGGGGCTGCTTTCATCTCCGTGCGTTATCAGAGCTGCTAAAACAAGGAAAGAGCCCTTTAAGCCTCGTTGGACAGTGACACTAAAAATACCCCCACCAGCTCTCTCAATCCTGGGCCCCAAACAACAGAAAAACAAAAGCCAGCCCCAAACCCTAAGCCCTGGAAAACCCTGTGGTATCCATCACTGCCATGTCTAATCACAGCTAGAAACCCAAATGAAGTCTGCAGCCTGTCAGCTCCGCAGACAGATTTGGTGGTGATATGAGCAAAGCCAACATTTAAAAATGACTGAATTCTCATTATAAAGATACATGATCCTCCTTCTCATTGAGAACAGTTGGGCTTTGCTTCCAGTGGAGAGCCAAACCATTTATTTTATAGCTCCATTGTATGCTGCACTGGGAATTGTTCCTGCAGATAGAGGTTTCTAGCATGCTTTCCCTATGTACTTTGTTCCACATGCACTGTGCCCTTTGCACATGCTGAGGGCTCTCACATGAATTACACTTTGCCTGATTTGGTTGGATGGGTTTCCTACGTTTGTGTCCTATAAATTGGCATGGCGATGTATTTATTTTGGTAATCAACCAGTTCTTTGTAAATCTGTGAGCTTAATCCTCCAAGAGAGGGAAATAAAAGGCTCAGCCTTTTTTTTTTCTAACAATGAAGATAAATACCTTTATTTTCATAACTTTTAGACATCTTTTTTTTTTCATGGCATCCTGCCAAATCATGAGGTCCTCGCTCAGGCAAGAACACACAGATGTCATTAAGTTCCTCACCAGGCTTGTTAGGGCATGGAAAAACTCTAAAGAGGAAGAATGGTCTCATGGTTTTGCCATTGAGCAAGAATTCACTTCAACTAGGCTAAGCTTTTGCTTCTGCCATATATTTCCAATGTGACCTTGTTTGACCCTCTCTCTCTACATCTGCTCCCCCAAAATCTCCTGCTGCTGAGCTTATAAATCTCCTTGGTTCAGAGCCCCTCTCGCTGTGGGTCGGTTCGTGCAGGAATTTCGGCTGTGGGGCGTTGCAGAGGCAGTGCAGACCCTGGAGCAGCAGCTGGGTTTTGGCTCTCCCTGAGATCTGGGACCGACTCCCTCCTGCTCCAAGGTGATGGGATGTGAGCCAGAAGCCACCAGAGGTTTTCAGTGCTCAGCTGTGCCCAAAATAATAGACATCAGCTCTCACCTTGTTAGCGCAGGAGCTGCAGCAATCAGATTTGGACGCGGTGGTTGTGGTGCTCCTTGCACTGGAGGTGACAGCTCAAGGAACATGCATGGCTGTTGTGGGACCTGCCCTCCTTTTCTGGCAGCCCATCCCTTCCCAGGAACTCCAACATCATCCTTCATCTGCTGATCATTAGTGCTTCAGTCACCTCTTGGTCAGGCCGGCTGTGGTTTCATTCCTGTCTGGAGGTGCTGGAAAGATCTCCCTGCAGGGTTTAAAATAATACTGGGAATACAAAGCATTAGGGCTGAGTGAGTGAGACCATGGCTGAGCATGAAGGAGTGGGATGGGGGGGTAAGGACTGCTCCCTGCACTGAGTGACACTCTGGGGGGAGCTGGCACAAGGAAGCACAGGCTTGGCTCAGGGGCTCATCTCAAGAGGGTGGGACAGAATTCACAGAATTCACAGAATTCACAGAATTACTAAGCTGGAAGAGACCTTCAAGATCATCGAGTCCTACCCATGCCCTAACACAACTAAACCCTGGCACCCAGGGCCACATCCAGGCTTTTTTCAAACACACCCAGGGGTGGTGACTCCACCACGTCCCCTGGCAGAGCATTCCAGCACTTTATCACTCTTTCAGTGAAAAAAAATTTCCTAATATCCAACCTATATTTCCCTTGGCACAGCTTCAAACTGTGTCCTCTGGTTCTGTCAGTGCTTCCTGGAGAAAGAGACCAACCCCCCCTGACCACAGGCACCTTTCAGGGGCTTGTAGAGAGATATAAGGTCACCCCTGAGTCTCCTTTTCTCCAGGCTGAGCACCCCCAGCTCCCTCAGTTGTTCCTCACAGGGTTTGTGTTCCAAGCCCCACACCAGCCTTGTGTCCACAAGGTAAAACACATCAGGCTCACTCTTGGTGGTGCTGACAAGGATCTCCACTTGCTTCCTCCTGCCCCACATCTTCTGGAAGGGAAAACCTCAGGGCCACGGCCAGCAGGAGGGTGGGGGACAGCACAGCCCTGCTCTGCTGCCATCCCAGGCTGGAGCCTGCTGCAAAGGAAAACGTGCTGGATTTCTGCCTGGCAGCGCTGCCCCTGCATACAACCACAGTTGTTATCCTAACTCAGCTATGCTGGGAGCATGGGCTGCAAAATTTACTTGGGGAGAGTCTCCTTGGGGCTGTCAAGGGTTTGTTCAGCTGTGTGCTCTGCAGAACGGGACCAGGAGGATAAAATCCAGAGTCTGGGTGCACAAGAGCCCTTCCCTTGGCCTTGGTGGCTCTGCTAGGAGAGCGGTGGGATTATGGCATAACAAGCACACTACGGCCTCTGCAGTCTTCCTTCTCCCTGGCCTGGCTGAAGGTGCTCATCAGGCCCAAAGGCCTCCCCAACCTCCTAAGGTTTCACTGGATAAGTGGAAAAAACCAAATCCTTGAAGACATGAACCATGGCCACCATCCCCTTGGCTGTAGCACATGCGTTCATTTTTTGGGGGAGAAGCAAAATTCACATCCCATTAAACCCATCTATTTCTCTGTCTCTTTACAATAACTACTTCTTCTAAAGTACCCTTTTGTGATTTTTTTTTAATCAGGAAAAAATCAAAACTGAGGAAAGGATGTTCATAGAAGCAGAGATTTCTTAAGTTATTCTGTTTCCATAGTCAAAAAAATCTCTTTTACAATAAGTAATGACAATGGTCCATTTTGGTTTTTTTTCATACCAGCCTTTACAGTGAAAGCAATATGTTGGCAATAAATCTTCAAGTTGGTTAATTCCTGTGAAATTCTGCCAGCAGAATCAAATGATTTTACTACCCCATGTCAAGTTAATGGTTGGGTGTCAACTTGTGTCACTTCCTGCTTGAAAAATGACTATGCCATTAAGAGGATTTTATTTATGCTTTCCTGCCTGGTGATCAAAAATAGCAAAACGCAACAGTTAGGGTGGGGAGAAATCAATTTCATAAATAGCATTACCACCACATGTCTTTGGAATAAACCCAAGGTGATGCCCACACAGTGGGACATGGGTGCCCTCCCTGGATGTTTGACTCTGTTTTCCATTTTCTGACTGGTTGCCATGGGAAGAAAATTAGGATTCAAGGCCCTAAAATCAGCTCTGGTCCTTCTTCAGTTGATTGCCTGAGTTGATGAGATGGGTGGGATGTGCCTCTTTTGTAATAAGTTGTCTGAAATTCTTCTTTCTAACCCATATTTAGATATGGTAAAGGCCAGAAAGAAAAGACCAGGCTGTCTTCTGGCTGCTGCCTGGAATAAATTCCTAAAGATTGAAGGAATAACTTCTGTAGTCTCATGCTACAGGTCTCATATGTGTCCATTTCTGAGAAAGTGCTCAGTCTTGCTGCCCAGGAAGTTGGTGGCACCTTGATGGGATGCCAACTGTAATTTATTTGTTTAACTGATTATTAGTTGCTAATAAGTTGGGTTTTAGTGGCTAATTGTTTTATAGTGACACCAGCAATGTACAGAGATCATGCAGGGGTGCATGGTCAGCTGCAGGCCAGCCTGGAAGCAGTTTGGTCCAAGTTTTGGAAGAAAAATACTAAGAAACTCCGTATCATGGTTTGGGTAGAACAGAATAAGCAAACAAAAAAAGAAACTGCGTTGTCCTGTGATTTGTGGTGTTGCAATGTCCTTGTGAGAAACACTCCATCAATAACTGGTAACCTTTTTTGAAAAGGCACAAAGAACCAGGTAAGATAGTCCCACTGGGAGGTTTATTTGTTCAGAAAGCAACGATCCTCGACAGGCCCATGGGCAGCTGGAGAGAGTGGCCTGGATGGATTCACCTCCCTGCTTTCCCCCATCCAGCCCAGGCAGGCAGATGGAAAGAGCAGCTGCCAAGCTCACCACACCTCTGCAATAACAATCAGGGATCAGCTCACCTCTGGCCCTCAATGTGTGTCTGGAGAAACTCTCCTGGTGCCAGCTGCCCCACGTTCAAGGCTGTCCTTTGGTTGGAATCCCCAGGGATTTGGCTTTCTGGTGAGCTGCAGCCCCAAAGGCCAGGCGAGGACGTTGGGATGGGCAGCATGAAAGACAATCCTCCTTCTGAGTCAGCTCTCAGCTCCTCCAGCACTGCCAGGACTGTTTCTCTTGCTGCCCTGGCTGTGGCTGTTCTCTCTGAGCCCAAATATTTCCACTGTATATTTTGGGAAGAGCTGGAACGTTCCACTCAGTCTTCCAAAATCTGAGTATCATTCTTTATGGCCCTCCCTAACACCTAACAGTCAGTTCTGGACATGCTGCAGATTATTTTTATCCATTCTAAGAGTCGTTGTACACCCAGTTTTGCAGTGTTGTGTCCACCCTCAGTGAGATATCCCAAGAGATGTAACAAGGATGGTCCTCACCCTTGCAGTCTCTCCTGTCTCAGGATCAGCTGGCCCTGAATCAAAAGGGAAACAGCCAATGAACATCACATCATCCAGAATTTGGGGCATAATGGGGGTCTCTTGTTGCTGTTCTGTGACCACTTCTGAATCTCTTTATAAAAACACCCCAAACTCTGTGGAGGAGTGGCACGGAGTCAGCACACATACAGGGTTTTTATTTGGGGAATGGGATGGGACACGTTGCCTGGCCTCACAGTCAGACCCATTCCATCTCCTCCCTATTTGGGTAGGACAGCACAACATTTCTGTTCTTTCCTCCACTCCATCCCTTGGTTCCCAGGTCAACATCACAGTCCCCTGAGAATTCAAGATGTGATTTCACCACAGCTGCAGGCCACGAGTCCTGAGAGGTAACTGTGCTCTGCTGGCATGATCCCATCCACAGAGCCAGAAAGAGAAGGAGAAATTAAATAGGGAGGATTTGGTGACCTTATGGTGCAGAATCCATACTCCAAACATCTTCTATGCTTCTTTTATAAAGATCTAGGCTGGAGAGATTTTTGACATGCAAGACCCCTATGGTTTAACCCCAGCTGGCAACTAAACCCCGCACAGCTCCTCACCCACTCTCCATGGTGGGATGGGGAAGAGAAACAGAAAGGGGAGAACTCATGGGCTAAAATAAAGGTGGTTAAATAGGTAAAGCAAAAGTCATGTGTGCAAGCAAACCAAACCAAGGAATTCATGCCTATGGGCAGGAAAGTGTTCAGGAATCCCCAGGGAAAAAGGGCTTTGTTATGTGTAACAGTGACTTGGGATGACAAACAACAACCACTCCAAATATTCCGTCTTCTGTCTTCTGCAGAAATCAAAAACACAGCCCCACACCAGCTACCATGAATAAAATTAACTCTACCCCAGCCAAAACCAGCACAACACTTCTTGCAAACTGTGAATCAATCATTCAGCCAAGGAACCTTTACTACGTCTAGAATTTCCTGTAGCTTGTTTTGATTTACTTCATGAACCTCTCCAGCCCAGATGTTCCAAGATGCAGGAGCCTTTGAGCCAAGGAGTAACCAACTCCCAACAAGTGGCCACGAGGTGCTAATGTCCCTTTGGCACAGGGCTGGCATCATGGACCAAGCTCACAGCTGCAGGGTAAGGACATCTGAAAGTACATAGGAAAAATCAAACAGTTCAGACACATGACCTCAGGGCTGACATTTTGTTAAAGAATATTTATATATTAACACTGCTCCCTCTGATGAAGAAATTATTTAGGCTCTGCTTGAAAAGCAACTCTTCACCTATTGCTTTATCTTCCTACACAAGGGTTTATTTTGTCACCAGGCTAAATAAAGCCATGTAGTGAGATCCCTTTGGCACCTGCTTGCACGTTTGCATCTGGGAAGAAAATGTTTCTGACCACTCTCTTTGCCTGTGTGCAGTTGGTTTATAGAGCCAAAGCTACCCCTAGGGCTCACTTCTCCTACTTGCTCTTGGAGCAAACTCTTTCCAAGCCAGCAAGTGTCAGGATGGTTGGAGGGAGTGGACCCTGACCAACCATTCCTGGCGATGTTCCCCAAAAATCAAAGCGCGACAAAGCGTTCGGAGGACGCCTAATTATGTTACAAGGTGTGAGGAACTTGGAACCATAATATTGAGACTGCTAGAGAGAAGATTATTGTGCCTCAAATTTTCCAGTGTGGCGAGCTTATAAAAAAGTAAGCTTTTTATTTTATAATGTTTTTATATTATAATTATATTTTAACTCTCACTTTTAAATGCATAAAAAGCTGTAATGTTCTATAACCTTGCTGAACTGGAAAATCTGAGGCATGCACATTTGGTGATGATGACAGTTTGATGCATGGATTTTTTGGGGTTGGTCAAATGCCCTTGTCAGAATTCCATAATTGCATCTCACCCATATGTAGGTTTTTACACTCAGTCTCATCAAAGTCTCATTCAAGACCTTAAAATAGAGTTTAACTTATTCACAGAGGTTGTGTTGGTCTTACTGAGTAGATTCACCCAAGCTCACAGTAATAATAACAGTAATAAATGATTCTTAACAACATCATTGTGTTATTTCTGATTGCTCCCCCTGGGATTCATGCATGTTACAAAGGAAGCTGGAATCACTCTGCTTTTAAGATAAAACACACCCAGCTTAATGGGGCGGGTGTTAATTAAACTTTGGGCATCCATGTTTTAATCTTCTTGCTTTTATCGTTTTCCTACACGTGAAACGTTTAAAAAAGTGTGGACGCAAATGAGATAAACATCTGCTCCACCTTGGAATCATCCCTGCAGCCCATAATTCAGCATGTGGCAGGGTTTCAGTGGTGAATGTGGCTCTGAAAAGGGCAGACAAAAATAGCATCATCTTCCCAGGGAGTCAGGCCAGGCTGCTGGTGGGTGTCCATCAGTGTCTGCTCTCCAGCTCTGCCTGCTCAAGGTGTGGTTCAACTCCACCAATACTTACTGGCTTGCTTTGAGATGTTCCAAGCTGATTATCCAGCTCATTTCTCCCATCCAAGGAGGTCTCACAGTGAGGTTTCTCCTGGAGGAGCCAAACAAATCATGGATTAATTCTTGTCTCTCTGATTCAAGCCTGGTGATGCACCAAGTGCAAGTGGGCACACAAGGCATCAAAATGGGATGCTGAGCTGCACCGTGCTAAGAGTGAACCCCTGGATGGTGCCAGTAGAGGAGTTAATGTTCCCTTACTGTCCCTCCTGGGTGATGAACCCATTATCAAGTGTTTTCTGTGCAACCTTTTCCTAAAATTAGCATTAAAAGAATCCCTGAGCAGAGGGCTTCCCAGGAGCGCTCCAGTGCACTCAGTTTGTGGCACAGTGGTGCTGTGCAGGTGACTGGTGAACAGGAGCAGTGCTGAGGTGACATTTACCCAAAAAATGGGCCTGCCTTTCCTGTGTAAGAAGCTCACAGTGGTCCCTTCTGGATTTGAAATCTGAGAGGTACCTGCATTTGGCAAGGGCTTGCAGGAATGGAAAAGCAGCCCCTCTGCCTGGACCGGACTTCTGAAGCTCCAGCACTGGCTGGAGAGTCAGGCCAGGTGGGATTTACCCCTTGCTCTTGCCAATGTGTAACCTGGCAGGGCTGAACCTCTTGGATGCAAATTCCTGCTCCTCTCCTCTGGTGAAAGCAGGGAGCCAGAGAGCAGCAGCTCTCAAAGGCATCTGTTACCCCAGGGCAACTTGCACTGCCTGCTGTGAAAAGCTGTAAATTACACACCAATAACTGCATGGAAATGGCTGGGCAAATATTTTGAAAGAGGGGAGAAACCTTGTAGAAACCACTGCTTTGTGAGTCACTCATGGGTGGAAAAAGGTGAACCCAAAAGATATCCCTGGCAAAAGATTTGCTGGACATTATCCATCCTCACAGCACTGCTCCCTCTCTTCTTCCCCCCCTTTTATATCTCCTTTCCCTTTTACTCTTGCTATTCAAAGCCTGATGAAACCATAGTTTCCAAATTGATTTTCTTTTTCCCTTCCAAATTTCTACTGTCAATAAACACTTCAAAGATAGAGAGAACTCTATGCTAGAACTTCTAGCCTGGAGCTGACTTTTACAGCTCTGTCATAAACCCCTTTAACAAAATGTTTATAATGGCAATGGCACTTGACCACTGCAGTGCTTTCTGTCACCCCCATAATATTAAGTGCCAATAAATCACCTGCACTGTCGTGGTGCCCTGTATTTATTTACAAAGCTGTTACAGGAGTACTTTTTGGTTTTATTGACCAAGTGGAACAAAAGTTGAGATTCTTCATTCTGTGGGTTTCTTGGGAATTTGGGGAGGGTTTCCTTTGCTCAGGAGAGTAGCTAAATGCCACCTAAACCTCCAGCTGGCCTCTTGTACCTGAGGTATGTAATGCTGCTGGTTTTGGAGGTGCTTCACAGCGGATCAAGCCCAGCTCAGATGTGAAGGGATGCAGTGGTTGCTTGGCAGACAAAGCCATGTGCATGGCCCAACCTGTGCTGGAGCTGAGCCTGCAGCCAAAAATAGCTTAAGAGGGGAGGCACTAGCCTGCACTGAGATGTGGGGCATGAGGAAAAGGGCTTTTTTCTCTTTGTAGGCACTGCTCAGATGCATCCCTGCCCCTGCTCATGGCAGAAGGGGGTATCTGGGCTCTGATTTCCTGTCCCATGTTATGCTGGGAAGGGCACAGAGATCAATTATTTCTCTTACCACCCAGTTCTGACCTTGCTTTGGTCCCTCAGGGTGTTGTACTGGGGCTTATAAACTCCACCATCCCCCTTTTGCAAAGAGCTGTTTTTTGATCTTCAGTCTGTTGAGTCTTCCCCACATTTCACTCACTGATAAGCAGAAGTATTAAAACCATAAACCCATAAAATAAAACTTCTTCTTCATCCTTGTTTCATGCATGTTTTCATCTCTGCAGTAAAGGTTTCTGAAGATAACTCCCTGTTTGTGATAGAGGATGAAGAAGAGCAGAATTAGAGATTGCACGATGAGCATGGACACAGTCTTGGTTTAAAATTAATGCATAAAAACCAAACTGTTTTCTCCAAAAGAGTAAACATTGTAAATTTTCCAACTGTGTCAATAACCCCAGGACAGAACGGGTTTTGAGGCAGCAATGGATTATATAGGAAAACAAGGTTTAGCTGTTGGAAATTAAAAGTTAATATTAGAAGTAAAAGGGCAATCAGCTCCAAAAGCCACCTGCCTCCTCTTAGAGTGTGTTTTGAAGATCCTTCCCACATACTGTGTTAGGAGCTGCTGCCTTTGAGTGTATCACCTGGTTGGAATTTTTCACGGAGCTTGAATTTATTAGAAAACAGCCCCAGTCAAGCAGAACTGTGCAAATTAAATTGGATTTACATGACAAGGTGGAGCCCAAGCACAGCAGCTAGGAAATGCCTGAGAAGCAAAAGACAAACCAGAGGGGATCAGGGAGGAAGGCTGCACTGTGTAAACAGTGTTTAAAAAAAAAAAAAAAAAAGGAAAAAATGTTTGACAAATAGCGCAATAAAATTAAAATTCCCGCTTCGGCTGCCCTGGGGGTTTCAAAAGGAGACACTGAGAGAGACTTGGACAATAGAGGAAATAAACAGATTTGAGCATCTAATAAGAGGGAGGCTGGAATATTATTGTAGGATAAAGTGTTCTGGGGTGGGACGAGCTGACCCAGAACATGTTCCTGTTGTGAGGAGGGTGAAGACTTGATCTTCAACCCCAGTGGAGCCTGGAGGACTCAGTCCACTGGCTTCAATAAGCTTTGGGACAAGCCTGACTTCCTTGTAGGCATTAGAAGCTTCATATTTTCTTCCCTGTCAGCTCACACTGCTGCCTATTATCTTATCAAAACATGGTTTCTTCATCAGTAATACGTAGGTTTCATCTGAATCTGTAAAAACTGAATTGCTTCCATATGCCAGATATTTCACTGGAGAGACCCTCCACTTTGGGAATGTCATTACTGCCCAAAATAATCTTCCGCAAGTCGTAATGTAAACTCAAAGTTATTGCAATTTATTAGCAATCACAATTTGCCAGGAAAATAGAATCAAGGGAGTATCAGGGAAAGTAACTCCACTGCAAAATGAACATGCCCTCTGCTGCAGTCTGAGCCCATTCATGTTGACTTTCCAAATTCAGAGAGTGATTTCCTCCTGTGCCTGTGCAATAAGGCAGTGCAGCATGTTTTCTCCTGAAGGAAGCAACAGGATTTTGTTGAATATATGGAAGGGAATTGGTTTTCTGGTTTGTTACTTAAAGCTGATCCTTACTGTCAACATTTGTGATGAGCAAACCTCATGAAATAGCACGGCTAAAGGCTTAATCTGGTGCCACTGTGATTTGCAGGGCTAAATTGGGGAGACATGGCTGTGGCCAGGGACCGAGGAGTGCACAGTGCTGCTCTTAAAAACGGAGGGATCTGCTCCAGAGATAGTGTGCTGCCATGGGCAGAGCTTGGGAGGGGGCACAGAGGAAATGTGGTGGAAAGAAATTCATGAAAGAAGTGCTAAATGTGCCATTTCCTGCTGGAGTCCTTCAGCTTACGAGAAATCCTCCCCATTGCATCCTGCTGTTTGCAGTGTGGATTTGGGAGGGTGAGAAAAGGCTCTTTATTAGCAACACTTTGATTCCCCTGATGCCAGTGGGCTCGTGGCTGGGGTTTCCTCCAGCTGAACGCTGATGTGAGCGGCTCCCAAGTCTGTTTGTGCAGAAATATCAACGTGTAGCAGATCTGGCTGTGGTGGGGGACACCCCATGCCAGAGCCCTGGCCCTGCTGTGAGTCCTCACACAGAGGGCAGTGCTGTGTCCCTTCAGATGGAGGCGCCCTTGGAACTGCTGAGGTCCTTCAGCATTGGCCAGAGGTGTCCCCAGGATTGTCCCCATGGAATGGGCAGGCTCAGCCTTGCTCTGGTGCATGGTCATAACCCTTAGATTTACTCAGCTCCAGGTGATACCAAGGGAATTTTGGAGGGTGCAGTATGTGGGATCATGTCAGATATCTGGGAGTGGCTGTGTAGCCACCCTGAGAGGTGTCAGCGGAGCTCTCCAAAATTCCCCTATCCACCCCCATGCAAAGAACAACCTCTGGCTGATGTCAGCATCATAAAACAGCCATAAATTGTTTGTCCCTTCATGGCACTCATTTCCCTGTCGGGGACACCCCTTCTCATGTGGCATTGGCATTTCTGAGTCACTTGCCTGGTGTGAAGCTGCAGTTGTGGGTGAGAGGATCAGAGAGGGAGGATGGAGCCAGCTGGTCTCAAACAGGGGAAACACAGGAGTTGTCACTGCCTGGGAGCCTTGGCTGCCCTCTGGGCTGGTGATAATGGATGCAAACTGGGTGTGGGACACAGCATTCCCTGCCATGTCATAGCAGATGGAAACAGAGCACAGCCTCACCCTGTAAAGCCCACTCAGAGACGTCAGAGGCTGAACTATTTTGGTAGGAGAATAAAAGTCTGAAAGAACCCCACCCCTTGAGAGTTTGCCTGGTGGATGTTGTGCCCACCCGCCCTGAGCTTGCTTTAGCATCAAAACCAGACTCTGCCTGTGAGCAGCACCTTCACACCCCTCCAGCAGCAGTGCAGGAATACCAGGTCACTTTGGGCATGGGAGGAGCAATTTGGGAGCCTTATCCTAGAGCAGATTGCATCCTTACAGCATCCTTACCCTAGAGCATCCTTACAGCATCCTTACCCTAGAGCATCCTTACAGCTCTTACACTGTGGTGGAGCAGCAGCTCACTTTGCTCATGGAATATGACAGCCATCAAGGTTTGCTTCAATGTGGACTAAAGTTGGGTTTCAACAGATCTTTTCCTTCCTTTTTGGATTTCTTTCTGTTTTTTTTTACCTTGCTGGGAAAAAAAAAAAAAAAAAAAGCTGTGTGAAATTTTGTTCCGCTCTCTTTGAATTTAACGGCAGGTTTTTTTCCACTAATTTCAGTGTGTGTGTTTCCCCCAGCCAGTGCCCAAGTGTAACAGCTGAGCTGGCCTGAAAAAAAAAAAAAAGGTTTCTTACAGAGAAAAGGAAAGTGGAGTTCTGCTGGAAAAGCTTTTGTTGGGCAGTGGCTGGAAAAGGTTGTTCTGGGACTGACTTAAGGCACACTGGGTGCCTTACTCATGCTCATGCCCTCAGGGCAGCCCTAAGTTCAGTGATGGAAACGTCTCCATGTTTTACACAGGGACTGAGGGAGAGGCAGCAGTGCTGCAGCAACCCACAGAGATGTCATTGCTGAGGGGACAGGATGCTCCAGGGGGAGCAAGGACAAACCCTGCGGGTCCTTGAGCTGTGCAGGATGGACCATCAGTGCCAAGCACAGTCCTCACCCCATCCATAGAGAACTTCCTGATGGGAGATGCAGTCCCTCCCCAGCCAGTGCCATGGAGATCAGCTTCTCCTCTGCACGTGCTTCTGATTTGCATAATTTGTGTACTAATTTACAGAGCAGAAGGAAGGAGGGCTTGGAAGAGATGGTGCTGTGCTTGATGTGGCTGCCTTCCATGCTGGAGTTTTGCATGTGTGTGTGTGTGTGTGACATAAGTGGCCTTAAAAATACAAGGGATTGGGTGGGAGGAAAATGAGAATGGAAACTGTTTTTTACTAAGCTAGATACCATAATAACACCATAATAATCCTGGTAGTGAGCTAAGGGAGAGCTCCAGAGATGGATTTTTTTTTTTCTGCCATACATTTGTTTTCAGTATAACCCAGAGAGGAGAGACCTTCCCACTTGCTGAGCAGCAGCCGTGCCCGAGGGGACTTGGTTATAACTAATTCCAGAACAGGGTGTCCCTTTTGGGGATCTCTGTGTGCTTTGCACATAAAACTTGCACCCTGCCTCTAGGACTGACATTAAAAAAAAGGGAAATGGACTCCAAAGGCTCGGCTGGGGAATGGGGCTCTTTGTTCTGGGGCATTGTCACCCAGGAGTGAGCCCTACAGGGAGATTTATAGCAAGATTCCAAACTGCTCACGAGGGAAGGCTTCTCTCAGCAGCCAGGTGGCAAAGCACAGCAGCCCATGCTCAAGGAAAAGGAAGATAAGGTTGGCTGTACAAACAAGTCCCTGGGTATGTGCATGAAAATTTGGGTGTTGATGTGCTGTACACTCAGCTTAGAGAGCTGCTGCCACCGTGTTCACAGGGCTCTTATGTGGAAGGAAGAGACGAGGATCTGACTCCATGTTTCAGAAGGCTTGATTTATTATTTTATTATATATATTACATTAAAACTATACTAAAAGAATATAAGAAAAGGTTTCATCAGAAGGCTAGCTAAGCTAAGAATAGAAAAGAATGATAACAAAGGCAGCTGTCATGGACTCTGTCTGAGCCAGCTGGGCTGTGATTGGCCATTAATTATAAACATCCAAGATGGGCCAATCAAAGATCCACCTGTTGCATTCCACAGCAGCAGATAATCAATGTTTACATTTTGTTCCTGGGGCCTCTCAGCTTCTCAGGAGGAAAGATCCTGAGGAAAGGATTTTTCATAAAAAGATGTCTGCGACAAGCTGCTGCAGCTGAGGGAAGGTGCTTTGGCAAAGCTCTTGGGCTTGGCCATGGGGCCCTGGGGTTTGGCCATTTCTGAAGCAATCCTTGGGTTTCTGGATGTGGCTCCAGTTGGCAGTGGCTTGTTGAGGTCTCTGAGGAGCCCTTGTGTCACTGTGGGACTGCAGCACTGCACAGCTCTGCTCTCTTTGCTGTCATGGTCACAACCTACGGAATCTCAGCTCCTTTCATCCCTAAACCATCTGGACATTTTACTCATGGCCAGAGCTGCCTGAATCAAAGAAGGAGCATCCCATGGGTCCAGCAGGGTGTTGGTGTGAGGGGGGACCACTGACCCTGCAGAACCTCCTGGAAGGACTCAAAGCAATAAAGGGCAGTGTTGGGTGGAGACAAGGAGCCACCACAGGCACATGAGATCAGGCTTTGGTCAGGCTTCTCTGTGCAGTGCAGCAGATCCAGTTATCCTCTGCAAGCAGGTGATGCTGACAGCTCAGCTTGCTCTTCTGCTCCATCTGCAAAAAGCTAGACTGGAGTGAGAATGGTTATCTCTGTTGGAGTGACTGGGATCAGCCATGCTGGCTGATTTCTCAATGGAGAGAAAGCTTTGTCTTGCTTAAGATCAAGCAGGAAGGCTATAAAGCTGCTGGGATATGAGAGCACATTTTTGCTTCAGTCCAGTTCCAAACAGGCTTCACCTTCTGGAAGAGTTTTCTTACATTTTGTTAATTCTCTAGCATGCAGGAAGGCAGGTTTATGGCTTGTGCTCACTCTGCTAATGAAATTGAGTAGTTAATCAATTTAGTGCGAGTTCTTCTAAGTTAAAAAAAAACACCCCAAAACCAGCTAAAAAACATATATCTATATATAAAAAAACCCATCCAATTTCTGCTTACTCCTTGCAGAATGTTTTCTGTCCTGTCAGTCTAAACACTGGGAAGTATTTTAAACAGATGCAGGCCATCAGTTTCTATAAACATTGTAATTGCTTGGCACCACCAATGCTTACATGGAAGGATTCAGATTGCCAGGATCTGCACAGACACCAGCCACACGCTTTCTGCTGCGCCCAGAAACTCAGTTTACATCCCATTGGAGGCCTGTAACCTCCCTCCTGTAGAACTCACTTTAGCCTGGAGCCTGGCACAGCCAAGGGCTGCTAACCCTGCAGCTTTATATAGCCCTGAGCTGCAGGCTCAGCCATTTCAGCATCCTGGCTCGGCAGGGTCTGATGGGAGGGTGTGATTTGGATTCTACCCCAAAAGCTCTTTGTTCTCGTCACCCTGCTGCAAAACAGACACCATGGTACTGGCACCTCGAGTTGCTCAGGGTGAAAAGAATGCAGCTGGCCTCGCTGTGCTCACATTCAGCCATTTACCAGCTTTCTGTGAACGCATCCTGTGTGATTTTTGGGAGATGGTGAAGCTGATGTCCACAGAGCTGTCCCTGGGAAGCAGAGGAGGTGTGGCCCTCAACTTGCCCTCTTGTAAAAATGATGAATGGAGCTGGAGGGGGGAGGGGGTGGAAGGAAGGGATGGATAACATCCCTGATAATAAATCTAGTGGGGCAATTAAGATCTCCTTTAAAAATGTGTATTATCGGCACAAATAGAAATACAGACGAGAGCAGCAGCCAAGGGCTGCTCTGTGTCTGCAACAAACAGGATGGGCTCATCATTTAGCCAGGGACTGCTGGCCAAGCCCATGGCTCTCCAGGACTGGGGTGAGCAGCTCTCCCCAGTCCATCTTTCAGCCTGAGGTCATGTGCAGCTCAGTCATTTTTGTGCCATATTTGCCTGCAACAAGGCGATGGGTGATTTGGCAGCATCTTGGGGCCTTGCAGTGTTTTTGTTGATGATTCTTTCCATTATTCCTAACTGGTGTGGGTCAGAATTGGACACCTCTGCACTGCAGACCAGTGGCCTGAAGGTGTAAAGCCATCCAGGGCTTTGCCCTGCATCATTCCTGCCTCAAGACAGCCCCATGTGCATTCTCCTCCTGTTAAGAAATACTAAGTGGCAACAAAAAAATGAGACTTTGCTGATAGCATATGTTCAAAACACAGGCTCATTTCTTAATATGCTTTGGCTCCAGCCTCTAGCTGAGAAGCCAGATTGCTAAAGCACCAGAAGTGTGGATAAATGTACAGTTGGGGCATTGCATAATTTTTGCCTCAGTGTGACTTACAGAGAAAACTGTGAACATCACCACAGACCAGGGAAAGCAACTGCTGCTCTCCTGGAACAAACATTTCAGGTCACCCTTCTATCCACTATTAATTCTTGGTCAGTTTAGTGTTGGGAAAAAGGTTGTCCAGATTGTGAAGCACAAGTGAAACATTTCCAACCCCATGGAGGCACAGAGGACAGAGTACCAGAAAAGTATTCATCTCCAGAAGGTGATGACACCTCCAGGTGTCTACTTAAGCTGTCTAAGTCTTTAAGTCTCTAAGTCAGTTTAGCTGCCTGGCTAAACTGCTCAACAGCTCCTCTGCACAGGGAAGAGACAAAGGTTACTCTGCAAGGCTCTTCCCTGCACAGGAGGTTAATTCCTGCTCTATACTCACTTAAAGAAATATCTCTGTAGAGATTACAAAGAGATCAAAGGCAGATCAGCCACCTAATTTAGTTGCTTAAATGATTAAAGTTCTCTGGGGCAAATGTTCTTTTTCCTTTGCTCCCAGTGACAAAGGTTTCTAGGGCATCTGGTGAGCACCTCCATGGCGCAAGGAACAGGTTTCTGCAGCAATAAAAAAGGGGCCCTTTCTCCCCAAGAGCACTAAACTTTGCCCAGAAAGCTTCCAAGTCTCTGCAAGGAAACCTAAAGCTGGAGCAAAAGGTTGGAGTTTATGGAAGTGGTTTGTGGTTGTGGTTAAGAGAGTTTGCTCTTCCATCTGCGCACAAGGGTCTTTTTCTAGGAATTTTTGCTCGTGTCACGAGGAATTCAGCCCAAAATAGACTCATTGGGACAGAGGAGAAGTGAGAGCATGGCTCAGGAGTCAGAAATGCACAAAACTTGGCCCGAAACAGAGTTTTGTGCTCTCTGAGAAGGGCATAATCTGATGTCAAGCTTTCCCCAGGAGTCATGCTCCTAAATGGGAAGGAGCCCAGAATGATCACATGCTGCGTGCCTGTTCGGAGACAAGTGGCTCTTGCTGCCAAACAAACTGGAGGGGAGGGCTGCTCTTCAAAAATCCACTGCTGCCCACGTGCTGATCCTCCTCTGGAGAGCAGGCATTTCTCAATCACTGCCAGGCCAATTGCTGTTCTCAAAATCAGCACTCCAGGAGTCATCACCTCCATCCGCACTGGGGTCAGGAGCTCAGCAGTGCTCTGTCGCAGACATCTTTTATGAAAAATCCTTTCCTTAGGATTTTTCCTCCTGAGAAGCTGAGAGGCCTCAGGAACAAAATGTAAACATTGATTATCTGCTGCTGTGGAATGCAACAGGTGGGTGTTTGATTGGCCCATCTTGGATGTTTATAATTAATGGCCAATCACAGCCCAGCTGGCTCAGACAGAGAATCCGAGACAGAGCCTTTGTTATCATTGTATTCTATTCTATTCTATTCTATTCTATTCTATTCTATTCTATTCTATTCTATTCTATTCT
>WBNP01003982.1:63134-73890 GCA_013401095.1 Passerina amoena
TTCTTAGCTAGCCTTCTGATGAAATCCTTTCTTCTATTATTTTGGTATAGCTTTAATGTAATATATATCATAAAATAATAAATCAAGCCTTCTGAAACATGGAGTCAGATCCTCATCTCTTCCCTCATCCTAAGAGCCCTGTGAACACTGTCACAGTGCTCTGCCACCCAGCTGTCCCTTCCCTTTCAACCAAGGTGGGTGTCAGCAAATCTTCCTGGAATTTCCTCAGGTGGCTCCAGGCAGAGAAAAAGAAATCTATACTCCTGAGTATGTCTATTTTGATTTTGGCCTGGGCGTTCCTCTGGGTTTGGGGTAACATAACAAACAGGAACATGGGGAAAATGGTGTTTCTCCTGTTCTTTTACTGCACTTGATGGGTTTTAAAATATAAAGACTGTCCTCTCTCCAAATGAAGCATAATGAATTTCTTACTCCAGAAATCAAACTGAATTCTTGGTCAAAAACATCCTCTGAAGAAAGTGCTGTAAGGTTTCAGGCCTTTCCATCACTTCAGTTTTTCTTAATTTTATTAGGGTCCTTGCCTCTGTTTCTCAAATGACAGATTTCTAAAGAAATGCAGGTTTTGTCCTTTAAGTTGCAGGCCAGGGTAAATTCTGTAAACTGAAATTTTTCAGTTCAGCAAACACATCAACAGGGCAGTGACCCCTCCAGAGCAGACCTGAATTTCTCAAATTAGTAATATTTGGCTATGAAACTCTTCCATGGTCCAGCAGAAGTCAGAGATCAGATCTTCTACTGGGATGTGAGAACCATCTCACCTAGTATCTTAATAGTTACATATCATTTTTAAATTAGGAAAACTAGATCATTCATCCCTTCCTGCCTCTTTTGAAGGCAGGATTCATGGGTTTATAAGGATGTGACCTGACTTTCTAAACTTGTTTGCCTTTTCCCCCCAGTGAGAGTGGCCCACCAGCCGGAGCAGCAGGGATCCCTCACTCCAGCATCATCAGAACTTGAGACACTCCACATTAAGACCCGAATCCCAAGACTGGCCTCTGCCAAACTGTAGGCTGGGGTCCAAACATCAGTAGCAACTATTTTATTCCAAGATACGGTTTAGAAATGCCTGCAGTGTTTCCACCCTGGGAGACAGGGACCAGAGCGCATTCCCAGCTGCTGTTCTCCAGCACATTCCCAGCTCCTTGGAAACCAGCTGCTGAGCCCTTTGCAGCCTACCTGGGACCTGGCTGGGCTGGGTTTGAAGCCTTTCTCAAATCATCTGCAGGTCCCACTTGCCCCCCTTGTACAGCAAAACGCCTCTTCCCCGCTGCCAGAAATTTCTCCAACGGCGATGCAGAAATCAAGTTCTGGCAAGAGTTCCGTCTTAGCATTTCCACCTGAAGGAGAAAAGGAAAATGAAACAAAGCAGCAGAAGTTGCTGCCTGTGGGGCTTTCAAAGTCTGGTGCTGCAAGGCCCGTGCCTTGGGAAGAACGGCCTCTTTAAGGTATTTTGGTGGAAGTGGAGGGAGCGTTGGTCAAGCCCTTCTGTTCAGTGAGGGCTCTTGATCCATGACTCCTTCACCATTCCCACTAGCCCAGGGTCCAACAAGGGCTCCTTTGACATCCCTTGGAACTGAGCTGGAGCAGGGCTGGGCAAAGCCTTTCCCTTCAAATGGGAGGAGGAAAGGTGTTTATGGGACCGCCTGGGTGCTCGTGGGCATCTCCAGTCTGCCGGGAAGTCACCAAGCAGTCAAGTCAATTATTTTTAATGAACTGGGCCAAAGCTGATTGTGTTATTTTGTAACATATTAGTTTGGAAAGCAGTGAAATTATTTGGCATCTTTCCCTGGCCATCACAGGGACCCCTTTGTGCTTCCCCTTTCCCCACTTTTCTCTCATGTATATAGCTGGCTCCCAAATCTCCACTTGCTGACGCTGATTGATTGCATTAATATCACTGTAAATATTACATAATCTCTGCTTACAATGCTAGAAGGAACTGATGAGTTTTACTCTGCCAAGAGTTTTCAGGCTGGAAAAATAATAATGAAAAAATAATCTCAAAAAAATAAAATCTCTCTTACTCTTTACCCCCATATTTTTATTTTTTTTTTGCCATGTGCATTTGCCATTGGTCCCATTGGCTGCACATCAAGACAAGGCTGTATGGACTGTTTGTGGCCATTGCTTCAAGGGGACAGTGAAAAAGAAGTCACAGCATGACAGTAAACTGTGCCTGGCCTCAGGAGAGGTGATGAGGGGATGTTGGTGAGAGGGGATATTGGAAGACAACTTATGGAAAAAATCAGTTTCAGAAAACAGAGTTCAGCTGAGCTCAGGAGGATGAGGATGCAGAGGGAGGTCTATACCCCACCCTGGTACTATAGGCCAGTGGAAATACGGATTGTTGGAATGTGGTACCCTCTTCTCTCCATCAGTGGGTGATTTAAGCCAGTTTCCTGGCTGTTTGAGCTCACCCCCTTTAGGATTTGAAGATTCTGAGACGCAAGGTGGGGAGGCTGCACTGCTGCAGGGAGGGATGGAGAGGAAGCTCCCCCATCCTCCAAGGTGCCCTATGGGATGGTCCTTCCCACCCTGCTCAGGGCAAGTGGGAGGGGAGATGTGTCTCTTCCCTCTCCAGCACCAGCCCAGGGTTGTTTGACCTCCTGCCTGTAACACATCCTCCACTCCGACCCTCGTCCAGGCCGGCTCTGTTTCTTTTCTCTGTCTCCCTGCTGGAGACAACACGGGATCAGGTTGCGCTCTGAAGCAGGCACACCGTTCTCAGACTCTGCAGAAAATCCATTTATCATATCAGCCTTGCATTAGCCAAAGTATCAGAGATAAAAATTATCTTGGAAATCTAAACACAGATTCTAATCTAAGGTACAGCAGCATCTGCTTCCCATTACTTTTTATGGCTCGCAAGGTTCGAGCGGCATCGCTCCCGCCATGAGACATTTGGGAAAGCAGAGGTCTGCTCTTCCCAGAACTCCAGGTCCCAGTGCTGCTTGCTGCTCATCTCCCAGGGCTCATCTGCATGGGAATAGCTGATTACTCAGCCTGCAGCGCTGGGAAGCGTGTCCAGCGCAGTCCAGGCTCCACAGGCAGCGCTCTGCCTGAGCTCAGGGTTGTGCTGACTTCAGCAGCACCAGCACTGGGCTTGGACTCCTTTCAGAAGGCAGCTCAGGGATGTTTTTCAGAGGTATTTGCAATACCAGCCTGCCAGACTGCACTGGTCCAAACTGGCTGGGATGAGGCAGTGATGTGGATACATGGACACAAAGCCATGGTTTCAGGCTGCTTTTCTAGCAGAGCTTTTTCTGAGCTCTGCTTTGGGGATGAGGAGCTCCACTCGAGCTGCTGCCAGAAGTGACTCAAATCTGCCACTACTTCTCACCTCACAAGGCCAAATCCTGCATGGTTGGGTGTGTGGGGCAGCTTTTGGCTTAGCCATGGGCAGGCCACTCACTCCAGTGTAATTCAGCCACCTTGTAATGCAACCTCCCTTGTACCTGAGGGAATTGTTTCAGGGCAGCCACATCTCAGGGACAGCCCAGCTGGGGCCCTGAGGGCACTAACAGACCTTGATCTTATCAATATCTATCAGTATCTGAAGGGAGGGTGCCAGGAGCATGGACCAGGCTCTGCCCCGTGGTGCTGAGCAATGGGACAAGAGGCAATGGGCAGAAATGGATGCACAGGAAGCTCCACACGGACATGAGGAAAAACTTTGTTGTGCAGTGACTGAGCACTGGAACAGATTGCCCAGAGAGGGTGTGGAGTCTCCCTCAGACACAATCCTGTGCCATCTGCTCTGGGATGACCCTGCTTGAGCAGGAGGTGGGACCCGATGACCCTACTGTGGTCCTTCCAACCTGACCCATTCCCTGACCTGCCTCACCTTGGACTTTTGATGGTCCCCACATGGGCTCAGCCCAGCCTGAGCTGCACCACAGGCTTGCCTGCCCTTTGCCCTGCTCCCGTGCTGCTGCTGCTTGGTTTTCCTGGCTTTTCCTTTAGGGAGCAGCCCTGCTCTTGTGCTTCTCCCTGACGGCAGCACGCTTGCCGTGGTGTGCAGTGCCTTGGCATGTGCTGTGAACTCAGCCTTGCCCCGCCGCACAGAGACAAGTATGCAGCTCTGCAAACTACTGTTTGCCTCTGGAGACAAATTATGGCATGCTGCAATAGCTGAGGAATAGCATAAGAGGAGTATGCAATGAATCATGATGCATATGCACACGAGGGGAAAAGTTCAACCTTCTGTTTGCCATTATCTGACTCTTGAAAGCTGAACTGCTCAATTCTTGCATTTTCTGTGTGGAGTTTATTTCTGTGGCATTTCCTAAGTCTTTCTGTCTGTCTCAAGGCAGGGGAAAGAGAGCGTGTCCCTGCGCAGAACATTGCATTTGTGCTGGCTTGCAAATAAAAATCGAATCGAAAATAAAATAGGATAAGAAACATGTCGTGCGTAACTCTAGATCTCTGTACTTGTGGAGTTGAACCCTTTTGCTCAGCTTGCCCAGCTGTGGTGTGCTGAAGGCTCATGTGCTGCTGCACATTCTGCTGGGGTGGAAGTGGCTGCAGGCACAGGGAGTTTGGAAACTATTGTGGCTGCAGGAGGACATGTGCCCTGACATGCCAGTGGGGTTAAAAAAAAATAATAATGTGTTTTGATTAGAGTCAGAGATGTCAAGTCATGTTTTCTCACTACATTGGTTGAAATGGGTTTTCTCTGATAGGGACAGAGAAAGTGAAGAGAGGAGATCCTCTCCACCAACTTGCTCAAAGTTGACTTCACATCTCAAGGCACCTGGTTTTCCCTAATGATGATAGCAAGAGGTCCCCACTTGAGCTCAGCCCAGCCTGAGCTGCAGGATTGCCTGCCTTTTGCCCTGTTCCTGGGCTGCTGCTTGGCTTTCCTGGCTTTTCCATTAGGGAGCAGCCCTGCTCTCCCTGACTAATCTCCTAAACTAGCTCCCTTGGGTGCTTGGGCTTTTCAGGGCAGCCTGAAATCCCCCAAAATTTCTATGGCAATATAAGAAAATTAGTCTTTAATTCATGTCATGATCACTGCATAAGCAGTCCCAAAGAATTGTGGTACCCGGGATGAGATACAAATCAGGGATTTGTTAGTCTCTGCTCAATACGTCAGATTTTGTCAAACTTCCAAACTGCATAGTGGATATTTGTCCTTCCTCAGGCAAATATTTAATGCAAAGAGCAGGCCAAGAGGTTTCCAATCATCTCTTAATCATCTATGAACACCCACATGGGAGAGGGTTTTTTTGGGGGTGGGGGGGTAAACAAAAGCATCTCCTTAATCTAGCGGAAAAACGAGATCCTAAAATGACGAGGAAACAGAAGCTAAACACATTTAGAGTGGTGACAAGACGTGGGTTTTCAAGAATGACACTAATTATGCATTGAAACCCATTAACTTGGTGGCTGGAAGAGGCTGCATTCCTTCCTTCCTCCCCTTGGCTGCCAGAACTCCTCTGGAAGTGCAGGAGGCTGAGCCACACGGGAGGTCAGGGCTGCCACCCCTGCTGTCCCTGACCCGGGAGGAGGAAATGTGGGAATGCCTTACAGTGGCTGTAACCTCACCCTGCTCCACAGCCTGGAGCCTTAACCCTGAAACCTTAACCCTGAAGTCTAAGGATGCCCATTTCTACTTGGGAAGGAATTTAGCACCAATTTCTTGGGCAACAACACGTGTTTTTGCTGGGATTAGGACCAGGAGGAACCAGTCACCTCTTTCCATCCCAGATCCCATTCCTGGACCACCTTTCTCTGCTCCACACATCTTGAGTGAGTTGGTTTTGTCATAGCTCTGTGCATGTCCTAGAAAAGCACACATGGCTCATGTGTCTAAAACTACAACTTTGGTTACATAGCAATGAGAGCAGTTAAATGAACAATTTCTCTGGAACCCGACCTGCCAAATGAACCTGGCCAGAATACACTTGTGATGTTTACACCAATCTGATTTTTCTTGATAGTCTCTCAGGGAAAAGAAACTCAACAAAATAAAGCCCTCCCCCACGGTGATATTAATTAATCACAGTGATGTTTGCTTTCTTATTGGGTGCTTAAGCTGGCAGTGCAATTATCGAACTTAGAAAACTGTGCCATATCTTATCTTTTTATTAAAAAAAAACAAAACAAAAAAAACCCCAAAAAAACCCCAAAACCCAGCTGTGACGGTCTGATCTGGCTGCATGCAGCAGTGAAAGGTCATTCTGGAGAACAGGCTCTGGGACCAAGCACTGTTTGGATATTTACAGACCTCAAACAGTTCAGGATCAGAGATGCTGGATAGGATTTTGCACAGAATTTGATACAGCAGAGCCTAGACCTCAAAGTGTCCCCAAAACACAGGGATGAGGATTGTCTGTATGGCTTAATCCTGCCTGTCCATGCACTGGAGGAAATCCTGCAGCATTCTCCCTGTGCCCATCCCCTTGGGAGCTGGAGGAGAACTCAGGTCAAAGTACAGAGCACTGCATCACCGTATTAGCACTTATTATCCAGTTTGATTCTATTAAGGGAAACCTGCAGTGAGGAATGAGAATGGAGTTGGCCCTTTCCACAAGTGCTTTAACAGCTGGTGGCCCAAGAGCTGTTTTGATGAAATAAATCACCCTGGTGGAAAAATCTCAAAAGCCGCAGACTGTGGAAAGTTGACCAGATCTTTACTGGCAATATTTAGGGATGCTCTAAACAATGAGACAGTTGTTTTCCTATTACTTTCAGTACTGTGCCTGGAAAAACATGATATCCCTGAAGCTTGCCTGCCCTGGAAGCTTGGGGATGCGTGGCACTGCTAAACCTGACTGCAGGATTCCTGGAGGGGCTCCTGTGCTCGTAAAGAATTTTAGTGTATCCAATAATTAGCTGGATGGCCTTGACCTCAGCTGGAGACAGCAGGATGAGCATGGTTGGAGGTTATTCCTTCTAGAGCCTGGCTTATTCCTGCAAGTATCCTCCACAATCCTGCACCTGCTGTGAATTCCTGGGAAAAGAAATAAAAGGGGGGGAAAGGGGGTTGTTGCAATGCACAACCTGTGCCATAAAACCTGTGAAAAGTAAATACAGAGGCAGGGCTGAATGAGCCCTCAGATCCCAGGGGAGAGGCTGAAAGGCACCAGGTCCCCCCAGGTTGGAGCTGTCTGGCCTCTGGATGGCATCACAGGGAGGCAAATGCAGAGTTTCCATCTGCTGACACTATTTTGGATTACAGCTCGCAGGAGATGAGCTGCACAAAAGCATCTCCTGGGGCAGACAGAGGCTTTGCCTGCTCAGACTGGAGAGAGGAGCTGGGCAGAGGCTGCACACAGACAGGACAGGGCATCTCATCAAACAGAGATCTAATGGTCACCTTCTGCTCCTGGGAAGGTCTTCAGTCCAGCCTGCAGGGCTGGGTGTCCTGTCAGGGACTGGGACTAAGGACAGGCAGAAAAAATAATCTGCTCTAAGATGCTGAGCTTAGAAATCCTCCTGCAGCAGCAAAAGGAGGTTAAGGCAGACAAGAAAGGAGACCTTTCCTGTCTGGTTGTGGCTGGTGGCTGTTTCTGACGAGGCTTGACCTTTTCCTGGGTGCTGCAGAGGAGCTTAGTGCTGGCCTGAAGCAGTGAGGAAGTAGAATAGAAATAATCTGCAAACGTGATCCGCCAAACTCTGTCTAACAAAGCCTTTTTCTGTAACTGGGGCTTTGTGCAAGTGGTAGTGGTTTAAATACAAGGTGCAGGGGTTGCTGGTGGGGCTCCTCTCCTCCAGGCAGGCTCTCAGAGAGATTTTTGGCTCACCTGGTTGAAGGGTGGCACCTTCCTGCTGCTGCTCCTATCAGTGCTTTTCATGAAGCTCTGATGGGTGAGAGCCGCCAGTCTCCCTGCTCATTCTCCTGGAGGGAAAACCTGATGACCTCCCAAGAGGGCATCACCGGCACCTTTTCACAATCAGCCAGCGCCCAGCTTTGCAGACATTTCCCTTCCCTAGCCCGTTGTTTCTCCTGTTTACACTCATGTCCCATTTACACCTTTTAATGACACAAAGGATCAATCTCCCGTGTTTATACAGCAGCTTTTGGCCGTGGTTCCTTTGTTGTGGATAAAGCAGAGAGCCTTTACTGAGATTCATTCCACCTTATGGAAGAAAAGCACGAAAATAAGTTATTACAGTCAGAAAGTCCTGTGTTTACAGGGGAAAAAAAAATAGATCATGTAATGCAGTAACTGTGGGCTGTGGGAGAGAAGATGTAATTGTTGTCTGTGCTAAACACAAACCTAAACAGGATCACAGGTAATTAGCTATTTAATAGGTGACTAAAGTAAATACTGCAATTAAAAATCCTATTAAAAATAATATTAAAAAAAGAAACCTCGCAAGAAATGCAGCTTTGTCCTGGACTGCCAGTCAACAAAATCAACACGCCATTATGAAAAAAAAAAAAAAAAAATGTCCGTGCATGCCCAAATCAGTAAAACACATAGTAATTACTTGGCACATTTTATCTTCAAAGTCCTCTGCGTGAGCTAAGTAATTAATCCTCCCAACACCTCGGTGCGGTATGTGCGGCAGGCCCCGGTGAAAAGCAGGTTTGTCTCGCAGCCAGGTACAAATACCTTGTTGTGGGGCTCGCTCTTGCCGGAGGAAATGCCGCTGCAAAGCCAACACCGGGCAGTGGAGGTGGTTATCTCTTCAATGGCACTCATTGTCAGCCGCTGCTGCTTTTGTTTGAGGAGGGGGGACTGAGACACAGGGAATCCGGGGGCTGTCCTTGGATTCCCCATCGCATTCCAGGGTGAGCAGCGGCTGTGGACAAAGCCCACGCAGCTCCTGCCTTCACACCTGCGTCTGAACCGGGTCAGGGTGATCTGCCAGGCCTGAGAACACTTCCCCACACAGGCTGGGGGTCTGCCCAGAACAAGTTAATGGCTTTCTGTTCAATTAGCTGTTTGTAACTAATTAAACAGGGCAGAGGGAGAAGGGAGCTGCCTCTTGCCCGCGGTGATGCTCCAGCAGCATCTGGGGAGGGCAGGTAAGACCTGGGTGATAAAACCTCCTGTGCCTGTGGTGCTCTGAGCCCACTTTTGGGCTCTCTGCCAAACAGAAGACAGCTTTCTGCTCCGATCCCTCTGCCTGCTGCTGTGTGTGCGTGCCACGAAGCCAAAAGGTGGGGAAAAGATAAATACAAGCAGCAGGTGAGAGCGGAATAACGTGGGGGAAGGAGAGGTGAGAATGCATGGAAAACTCACATTAACATCAAGCTGTGTCATAAACACATCCAAGCCTGAGCTCTGGGAGTGCCAGCAGAAAGAAAATACCTTACAGGGAGAAATCAAAGGTGGCACCATCAGCTCCATCCTCCTCCTGTGAAATGCAGCAGAAGGCAGATGCCACATGGAGCAAACCTTCCACCTGGGAATGACTAATCCCACCCTGGCTGCCATTAAGAGACCATTTGCAGCAGTGGCTAATTGGGCTGAGCAAAATAAACTTTCCCACAAAGAAGGTTGAGCTACAAATGGAAAAATACCTGTGCAGAGATTAATTCTGCTGTGGGGAGGAAGGCGCTTCTGCCAAATGAAAGGGAGCATTGGAAAAAAGAGCTGCTTTCCCTTTGATCAGAGGGGCACCTGGGCAGCCAGGAGGAAAATGGAGGTTTATGGATGGAGGGAAACACAGGTTTATGGAGATGCAGCTGGCAGAGAGGAGCGTTTTCACCAAAAGTGAGATTTTTGTAGCTGTAGTTGCAGATGTGCTGGTGTGTGCGTGGAAGGGGAACGTTGCTGTACATCAGGTACAGGCCAGGATGTGAACAACACCAAAATGTGGCTCCTCCTCCCTTCAAGGAAGGTCATTTTTCCCCCTTTTTTTCCCCCTTCTTTCTTTTCTTTTTTTCTTTTTCCTCTTCTCCAGGCTCCTCTGCTTCTCAGCTCTCAGGGGAGCCCCATACCTGACTTTATTCTCCAGCCTGCTGTTGATCAGGGAAAATGATGTTCTCCAGGATGGATCCCCAAGAATAGGTACTCATCAGCCTCGTCAGCCTGGTCACCTCCCTGCGGATTTTACATTTTTCTAGGAATTAAAAGGAAAACAAAGGGGGCAGAGTTCAGAATCTCGAATGGGTTTAGGAACACGTGGAACGTTTCCCAACCCCTCACGTCGTGCAGGCACAGGCCATGCAGTGTGCTCACAAGTCCCATCTCAAATCCAGAGCAAACTGCCAAGTTATCTCCCTGTAGGACATGCTTATGTAGGATGTGCATCAGCTGGGTCATCAGCAGAGCCCAGCCCTGCAAGCAGCATCTAAACACACGCTGGGGCTTAAACAAGGAGCTCAAGCACGTGCTTTAGGATTACGTGCTATCCTGATTTATAAATAATTCCCACAACTCTGATTAGAAGCATGGGATGAGGCCAGTCTCTGTGCTGAGATACACTGACCTGTCTCTTCACAGGTTTCCAGGGAATGTCACCTTTCCAACTCTCTCCTTTTGTGCCATTAGGATGTCAGGCTTGGCTGGAAGAGCTGTGTGGGTGATTCCTCTTTGAGGCTGATGTGACAGCACCGTGTGGAAAAACTCCTCTTAACAAAGCCCAAACTGTTACTCCAACAAATATTTAGCTGGCATCAAATGCCTGCTTATTTCTGCTCTTCCCAAATAATCTCAATTCTGCTCTTTGCCAATAATTCACTGTTTGGAATTGGAGGGCATTTCGTTATTTCTTCAGTGTCTCTTTCTCAAGAGAAAATCTGCTTTGCCACACCAGTTGCTTCTGAAAGGAC
>WBNP01003984.1:14704-30552 GCA_013401095.1 Passerina amoena
ACAGACAGACAGAACACTGAGCAGACATAAAGAGCTGCTTCCTGCTCTGTGAAAGCTCCTGAGGGCAGCACAGCTCTCCTGTGCTCCCAGCTGTCAAATTTCACCTTTTCCTGAGGCTTCACCTCATCTGGAGCTGCTGCCATTATTGAAATGGAGTCTGAAAATGAAGAGATTAAAGCTCTGATGGGGAATGGATGGGTGACATTTCCTGGGGCTGCCAGGGATGCTCTACAGAAAGCATCACAGGAAGGGCCCAGGCACACAAAACCTCCCAATTAATGGAGCACAGGAGTAATTGCAAGAACAAAGCCATGCAGGAGTCTGGGCCATGACTTTCCCTTTTTTTTAGCAAGCCAAATGAAAGCTGCCTCAGAAGAAACAGGGACATAACCATCGAGCAATTTTGAAAAGAAAAAAAGTTGGTGGAAATGAATGGAACTTCAAAAAGATAAAATAACATTTTTTCAAAGGACCTTCATTATTGTAGCAGAGAGAAGAAAGAGTGTTGGGTCAGTGGGAGTGCCAAGGATTGTGTGGGAGCAAAGGGAAAATAAAGGCAACTGATCAAAAATTGTAACTCCCCTTGCTTGGGACAAAGCTTTTCCCCACTTAGCTGCAATTTTGGAGCCAGCATCAACGACATCCGTGGAACCACCACAAACTCAGGCTTGGCCTTTCAAAGGCTTCAGCTGGAGAGGCAAATTCAGCCCCCACAGGGCTCACAATGACCCACACACAGCCCTGCTCCAATATTCCAGTGCCACCTCTCAAGGAGGGGTTTCATCCACAGCCTCGTGGGCAGCACTACTGGTGCTTCCTGCAGACACATCTTTGAAAGTATTGAAGAAATTCCTCTTCCTCTTCTTCTTCTTTTTTCTTTTCTTTTTTATTTTCTTTTTTTGTCAGATACAAGTGAGACCATCTCAGACTTTCCAATTCAAGACATCAGAAATACATATGGTTTATAATTCCACCATTCCTCACCCTCAACTACCCTCTAAAACTCCTAATTACACCCTTTATAGCCAAAGTAAAACCTCTATGTTCAATTCAAATGGTAATTTTCTGGTTTGAACCTTTTTTTTGTTAGCGTATATTTTTTGTCTTAAGGTTTATTTTTATGTTAAAGGTGTTTTGAGGGGGTTTGGATGGGGTAAAATGTTGTGCTGAGGTATTTAAAAATACCTGGGTTTGTGGTGTGGCTCTTATTGTTCAGGCAAGAAAATACATCCTCTAATGCACGTTTAGTTGTATCAGATAAAATTCAGGATGTTTTTCCTGAGGTGAACTTCAGGATGTGTTTCTTGTTGGTGATTTTTATCTATTTCAGTGCAGCTGAGGAAAAAAAAAATAGTTTACTTGGTATAAATAAAGAAAGAGCATAACCACCAAGGAGAAAAAAATAAAGAATTCTCCTATTCCCTCACTTGTAGAGTTGCTGGAAGTAAAATTTAATATAGAAAGCCAGAAAGGAGAAAGTGAAAGTTCAGCAAGATGAAATTTCATCAGGCTAAAGTGAGTTAGTCTCTTGTCTGGAAGATAATCACATCTTCTGAAAATCCCATTGCCAGGATTTCTTCTCCTGGGAAGAGGAGAAGCCTCAGAGAAAAAGGAAAACATTTCTTATCTCATTTGCTTCTCCTGTGTTTTGCTGCTCTGGAATGTGGCCTGGAGATTGTTTATCCAAACGTGAATTGTTTTAATTTAATGACCAATCATGGTCCAGCTGTGTCGAGGCTCTGAGGTGCCACAAGTTTTTATTTTTTATTCTTGTTAAGCCTTCTGATGTATCCTTTGTCTTTCTTTAGTATGGTTTTAGTATAGTATAACAAAGATACTATAATATACTATAATATACTATAATATACTATAATATACTATACTATACTATAATATAATATAATTAATATAATATCAGCCTTCTAAGAACGTGGAGTCAAATTCCTCATCTCTCACCTCGCCCTGGGGACCCTCCCAAACACCACACACCTGCATTGTTTTTCCAAGTTGCAAATTGGGAAATTTCCAAAAGCTCAGCCCAGCAATGCATTCCTGGGTGTGAGATAAACTCCTGCCCTTGCTTTTCAGTTCAGAGCTGGAATACAGATCAGCCAGAGCTTTTCAGGAGTTTTAATGAAGTCCTGAGCCTTGAGAGACAGGCTGAATGTAATTTTTGGCTCCTTTTGTGGCTGAAAATATAGCAAATAGCTGAAGATTTTTACAGACTGGAATTTAGGTTTAAGAGAGAAGGATACAGATGTTGGATCACAGGTAGCCCAGAATCATCTGTCATACGGGAATATTCAATATTTGGGACTCACACAGCTGGGGAAGCTCCTTCAGGGAAGAGAAATACACAGAAGACCCTTTCAGAACAAGATTTCACAGGAATCCTTTAATTATTATTTTTTTCTTGATCTTTCAAATGCCCACTAGGACTCAGGGACTTGATTTTAGAAACCAGATTTTGGCTGGGGTCCTCCAAGCAGCAGTGAAGAACAATCTGCTCACATTTCAGGGCAGCAGCTGTGGCTGGAGCTGCCTGCCTGAGATGGATGTTGCCCACGAGTGTGGCATTTATTGACACGTTTTAATTACTTTGTGAAGGGCAGGATTACACCTGCAGACCAACTTTTTCTCCTTCAGGGCAGCTGAGAAACAAATGCACATAATTGTGGAGGTTCCCCACCTAAAGCAGCCACGGTCTGAGTAAATGCAGAGTAAATTTTGTTCATCCGTGGATAGAAATTGAGTTTTGGGCTGCGTTTGTGGCACTGGGAGTACCACAACCCCCGGGATGGATAATAAGAATGCAGAAGAGCTTCGGGGAGGCTCATTGAGATGAGAGTGAGGGGAAATGGGCTTGCCAGGAATGAGAATTAAGAGGTTGGTATTGTGTGAGTTACAAAGGGCTTTTCAGGTGGGGAAAATCCCAGCCAGCTGAAGTCAGGGGTGTAAAAAAGGCGTTTAAAGTGATTGTTGGCTTTTATTTCTCCCCTGACTCAGAATAAGGGGAAGTCTCTTTGTTTGTAGGTACTTGGAAGAGGCTTCACTTATCCTTCAGAGAGCTGGGGGTTTGTTCTGCCTGTACAGATCCTGACCACAGCCAGCTCTCCTGAAGGGAAGCCCAGGTTATTCACCTCCAGTGGGAAATCCTGCCTGTTTCCAAGACTTCCAAATTCTGTAGTCAGCTGGGAAGGAGAAATTTTGCCTGATAAATTCACATTGCATAGGTACAATTTGGGTTTGTACACGTTGGGTGTCTGATTTCTTTTGCACTGCTTTGATAATATTGAGGAGTTTGAGCCTTGCCTTAGTTGGGTGATACAGAATTTGTGTCTCCACAGGCTCTGATAATTTTCAGGGCTTTTGATTGAGGTGTCTCGGCTGTGTCAGGCGTGTTGTGGCAGATGGGAGGAATGTAACTCACAGAAATTCAGTGTTTGACATCAAATACAGCAGAAAATGCACTGAGTGTCCTCCTGCTGCAGAAGGAAATCACAGCCTGAATAAACTCATCTGTTATTTCCTGAGAAAAGGAGAAACTCAGAGAGTTGGGCTGGCAGTGAAAGCACCTCAAGGGAGGAATGATCCCTTGTAGAATAGGAGGCAGAGAGCGAGGATGGATCCATCAGTTTCTCTTGAAATGGAGGAGTTTGCTGCTTGTTACTTGATGGGGGACATAAAAAAATGAAGCAGTCTGATATTCCCCATTCTGCCATTGAGACTCTGTGAATTTATCACCACGTGTCACCTAAAATGCTGAATTAAGTGCAGAGGGTGAGAGGTGGTTTTTCCCCAGTGCTCCCAGGCTTCATTTAAATCAGCAATCTGAGGGTGGCTATTTACAAATGCCAATTTTCCCTGTCTAGTGAGAGAAACAAACTCCTTTAGGGGATGATTTGCATCAGCCCTGACTTAGCTGCAGCCTCTGCTGCACTTTGCAGCAATTGGCTTCCTTAGCTGAAATTAGCCCTGAGTGCTCCCAGAGGTGCCAGGTCCATCACATTCCTGAAGCACAGCGAGATCCTGGGCAGGATCCTGCTGGAAAATGAGAATTCCTCTGTCCTAAAGCTGATGCTGCAGCTGTGTCTGAGGGGAAAGCACTGGGTGAGCATAAAGTGGGTTTTCCACCTTGGGAAAATTGCAGTTCTCCCTGGTTATAAAAAAGTTATTGACATTGTTTATAAAATATATTGAGCTTTTTATAAAATATATCGATCCTGTTTATAAAATAAATCTATTGAGCTGTGCCTTGTCTCAACTGGAGCAATCCAGGGAATTAGTGGAGTTGCCACCTGGCAAGGGGCTGATCCCAAGGTTTATGTGGATGTGTGGGGATGACTGAACACCATTTTGATTTTGTGCTTTAATCAGGGCCGCCTGCATTTGAGCCTTTGTGTGCATTTCACCTGGAACACCCCAATTTTTCATTATCAGAAGGGATTTGCCACCGAGGAGCAGCAATTTTTACACCTGGGAGCTGAATGCTGATGGGGCTGGAAGAAGAAACAGTGACTGT
The DNA here is from genome assembly GCA_013401095.1 of Passerina amoena. Classification (NCBI taxonomy): domain Eukaryota; kingdom Metazoa; phylum Chordata; class Aves; order Passeriformes; family Cardinalidae; genus Passerina; species Passerina amoena. The sequence continues at coordinate 19,227 of WBNP01003984.1, forward strand.
GCCTTGCTGCAACTCTGAGGGTGTTTTGGGGGAGGAATTTGTGCTTTAATATTGCCAACGAACTTGTGAATCTCGGGCTCTTGGCAATATTGCCAATATTGGGGATGTGCTTTAATATTGCCAATGAACTTGTGAATCTCAGCCTCTTCATCCCGTTTTGCTATCTACAAGAGCCATTTAAAGCAGGAAGGTTTCTGGGCTGATTTATCTCCTTTTGGCCCTTAAAAAACAACAGAAAAAGGCGGAGTTGTTGTAGCATGAGCTGTCAGTGGTGCTGAAATCAGAGGTCAGGAGATAACAGAATTGCAGAGCGGGTTTGTGCAGCTTTTATCCGGTGGCTGCTGGGACACCCTGCTGCAGGAATTCCCTGCATGGGACACCCTGCCAGGAATGCTGCAGGAATTCCCTGCTGGGACAGCAGGGATTGGAGGGGCTGCCTGGAACAGAGGTTGGACAAGGTTAAGGGAATAAAACGGGGATTTATTAAATGCCTTTAACAGGTGCACCTTGCAGAGCCTACACCCAAGCTGGATGATGGTCAGAAATTTTTCACACAATTATAAGTTTGGTCTATTTGCATATCAATGGTTAATTCTTCAATTACAGCTTCAGGTAATGAAGTAATTTACCACCAATTTTCTCCCCTCTCAATTTACTTTTTTTATACTTTTTGGGGCTTGAGGAAATTGGATGTCCTTGGGTTCCAGGCCCAGGGGAATTGTTTTGTCTGACCGAAATGTGAAGAGTTTAATATATATATATATATATATATATATATATATATATATATATATACATAATACATTCTATCTATCTATCTAGTTATATAGTTATATATATATATAGTTATATATATAGTTTTATATAGAGAGTTTTATATATGTATTTTATATATAGAGAGATATATAGATATGTAGAGATATAGAGATATATATAATACATAAATAGTATATATATAGTACTATATACAGTACATATATATCTATGTATATATATGTATGTGTATATACATATATAAACATAGTTATATATACATATATCAAAATAGTTATATATATACACTTTATGTGGAGTTTAGAGTTAGGCACTAATGCAATACAGGATCTGAAAAATATCAGAATTAAAATCCTAAGGCATCTCTGGGCAGCCAGCAAATCATCCTTGGGAGAAGGTGGGAATGGGGCAGGCACTGCTGGTAAATCTGAGTTGGCTGCTGAGAGGAATCAAATGGGCCAGGCAATGCCATGCAGGAATAATTTTATTTATGTTAGTGAGGGAACACGTGGGATAAGATGGGGCTGCTCCCATTGCTGTGAATTCAGTGTAAATTTAATCCTGGAGGTGCTGGTGCCTCACAGATGGACAAACCTGAGCTATTGCATCCTGGCCATGCCCACTGGCATCCTGGCAGCCCCTGGAGCTCTGCCCACAGGACTGATGGGTGTTGGGACCCCAGGGCTGCTGTGGCTGGCCCTGAGCTGGCTCTGGTGCCAGGCTGGCACTGCCCCTGTGCCTGAGCTGGCTGGAGAGGCCAAAGGGAAATATCTCTCTAGCTGGAATAAAGCAATCACTTTAAAAGGGAGCAGGAGTCCCCAGCACTGCCTTCCTGCTGCACTTTATTTGCATTGTACAAACAGCCCATAATTTGCAATGTCTGTTTTCCTACTTGGCTTCTTTGTCTTCCAGCTCCTTTTTTGTCTCGTTTTATGGAACTGTAATGTGCTGTGATGGTTCACATCCCTTCTCCTGACCTCAGCTCATGACAGATAAATTCTTACAAGGATTTGCACGAGATGAAGCCAGACAGAAATTACATTCCTCTGTGTTAACATGGCCCTTCCGTAATTGAAATTAATTTGTGGTTAAGGGTACAAGAGAATTACAATTTTCTGGAAGTAACATGAAGGGATAGACAGCTTTGTATGAACAGAGCCTGCAATAATTATGTGTGAATGTCACAGAAGGGTTGGAGAACTTTTCTCTGTGTGGCTTCAGATTTGTGCAGTGATTTTCACGTGGACTCTGCTGGAGGATCTCAACATGAAAAAGGGAGGGAAAAAAAAAGTGAGGATTTCACTGATTTTGAAGGAATGTCCATTTTCTGCTCTGCTGGAACAGCTAAAATTTATATTTGGGGCCTTGAATATATTACTTTTAGATCTGAAAGAATTAATTGGTGGATAATTACTGGGCTAGGGAGTGAAATACCTGAAAACACTGAAACCCCTTCTCCCAGAACGTTCCAAGAACAAACACTGTCAGTCAGTCTCCTTGTTAGCTCGGTCAAGTGGCCTCAAGGAGTTTCCAGGCATGAACAAAACCCTGCAGATGCTCCACCTTCATTATTATTCACACAAACCTGCCTTTCCTTCTGCTCAGCATTTCATGGTCCGATAAGCAGGACAGCACATCCTGGAAGGGAGCAGAGCCAGCCCAGCCCTCCATCCTTTCTGCTCGGCTGGAATTCCTATAAATAGGCACTACAAGGGCTCCTGGCTCCCTTGTTAGCAGTTGGGTTTTTCACCAGAGCTGCCTGATTTGCTCCTTGGACCTTGAAGGGTTTATTCCATGCTGGCTGTGAGGTTTGGGTGGCCTAAAATTCATGGGATTGTCCCAGGGAAAAAATCAGCCAAAGGTCTCTGGGTGTCCCTGAGAACACCCAGAACGGGGAGGTCCCTTCTAATGGCTTTTTTTTTTTTGTGCTGATTCAAAGAAATTATTCAGTTTTTTTGATGATTCAATTTTCAGTGTGTTTGGGGTAGAATGGAAGATCCCTGTCCAGCCTGGTTGTAATGACAAATCCTCTGAACAGACAGGGACGTGGTTCTCCCAGGACAATCCTGGCAGAAAATAAATAAAATAATGCCTTAGGTGAGTCCTGGCTGGAGGTGTCCAGTTGTAAGGCTTGGTTTAGGAGCTGAGGGCCTGGTGGAAAGGCAAATCCTTGCTTTTTCCCTCTCAAATGATGCACAAACTCCTCCCACAGTGATCTCTGTGCCAGTCCATGCTATAAATCACTGTGGTTTAAAGCTGTTTACTGGAGATGATGTGATTTGTGTGCTCCAAACTTCCTCCCAGGATTGGAAAACACTCAAAGCTCCCAGCTTTTAGCCAGGAAAGGATCCATTCTCAGTCTCAAGTGCCTCTGACAGCCTGACAAGTGCTCAGTGCTTTTATATCAGCTTATGGACAACATTCTGTGCAACTGAGCTGCTGGAAGGGCTCAGAGCTCTCTAGAACTGCTTTGATAATGTTGAAGGGTTTGAGCCTTACCTTAGTTTGGTGATACAGAATTTGTGTCTCCACAGGCTCTGATAATTTGCAGGGCTTTTGATTGAGGTGTCTCGACTGTGTCAGGCATGTTGTGGCAGATGGAGGAATATAACTCACAGGAATTCAGTGTTTGACACAAAATACAGCAGAAAATGCTGCATTTTTTTCCAAGCTCATACAAGAATAACATCTTTAAAGGGAATAGCTGCCCACAAACAAGCAGAGATTGTGGCATTCACGTTTTCTGGAAAAATCCCTTTGCCCAGGATTCTTCTCCTGGGAAGCTGAGAAGCCTCAGAGAAAAAGGAAAACAATAATTATCTGATTTGCTTCTCCTGTGTTTTGCTGCTTTGGAATGTGTTTGGAGATTGTTTATCCAACAGGTGGTTGTTTGATTGAGTTGTTTTGACTCTCTGGCCAATTTGGGCCAAACTGTCTTGGGATTCTGAAAAGAGTCACGACTTTTCATTATTATTTTTTTTAGCCTTCTGTAAGTATCCTTTCTCTATTCTTTAGTATAATTTAGTGTAGCATTCTTTAGTATATTATGGTATCATAAAATAATAAATTGGCCTTCTGAGAACACAGAGTCAGATTCATTCCTCCCCTCGTCTGGGGTCAATACAAATCCAAGACAGAACCAGGCTGCTCTAGGAGCAGAGCTCTGCTGCCTTCCCCCAGGATAAACCCCTGGCAGGGTGAAAATGCTTTTTTTCCTCGCTGTCCAGCTGCTGCACTTGAGAAAGGAGAAAAACCACAGCTGCTTTTCTCTCTGTGCTCCCTGCGAAGTGAAACAGCTGGGAGGGAGCTCCCTCTGAGCTGTTCCACACGTTCCCATGGAAACCCCCGGCTCCAGCAGCTCCTCCAAAGGGCACAGGCTGTGGGTGCCTGTGAGCAATGATGTTCACATGTTGCTGAGCCTCATCCTTGGGCACCAGCACATCCCTCCTGGCAGTGGTTGCCTTGGCGATGGCGTTTGGGCAGGTTTGCAATGCAAAGCAGAGGTTTCTGCACCTCTTGGAGCTGAAATCCTGGGGCCACGGGTTCCTCTCTGAGCTATCTCCTGCCCAATGGAAGTGCTCAGTGCCTGCAGGACTCCTGATGTGTTGAAAAAGTCTCTTTCTGAATGATGACTCCATTTAAGGGGTCCTGAAAAATGAGGCGCTCGATGGGAAATTTGGTGTGGGTTGATTGAACGGTTCCTCTGCTGTCTTAAAAAGGGTTAAACCCTTGTTTGAGTACCTGAAACCTTATTTTGTCATTCCATGTCAAAAGTATTGACAGAGAGCTGATTTCCCTTGATATTCAACAAATCTCTTCTCTTTTGATTCAATAAACTGATTTTAATCTGTTGGTTTCCCTCTGTTTGGAGTTGTGTGGCTTTATGGGGCACCGTAACAACAAAAAAAGCACCAGCAAAGACTTTTGCAGTTCACAGGAAATCTGACATAAACTCTGCTGTATTTGTAGGCTTTCTATATAAAGTGCAACATCCAGTAAAATAAAAATAAATGGATGCTTGCTATGAGTGCACTGAAGTGGAGGGGGGAAAGGAAAAGGACATTTCTTTCCAATGAAACTGCAGCAATAATTTAGGGAGGCACAGAGCATTGCTCAAGGTTTTTTGAGCTGGTATCTTCATTTTAATGGCTAAGGGCAGTCTGGTGTTTCTTATTCCATTTTTTCCAGCGTGTTTGAGGGTGATTCCACCTCCTCACCAGAACATCCTCTCGTTTCATGCTGAGTTCTCTGGGGAAGGGAAAATGGGAGAGAGGGAGGGTGCAAAATCCTAAACCTCAGGAGTCATCAGAGCTTTTTGGGCACTTTTATTTGTAGGCATGCCCAGGTGACAGAGCTCCCAACAAGGCCTGTATCAATGTAGCCCTTAAATTCCTTGTGCAGTAGATATTCCTCCTTTTCATGAGTAAATAACCATGGGAGGAGGTGTAAAATCCAGGCCAGGGAAGGGCAGGTTTGTTGGTTTTTTACAGGACTCTCACATGGAGGGAGGACTTTTTTCTTCTGCCTTTTCCTGGCTCTGAGAAAGCTCAGCTCTGGCAGGGCCCATTAATTTTTAATTTAGTCCTCTCTCTGCTGCACTGCTATTGTGGTTTATGAGGATATTATGCTGGAACAGAGGCCTGTAAAACAGGATTTTAAAGTTTGGAAAAGCCATGGTTGTCATACATAATATGCACGCTGTAGTAGAAATGAGTGGGTATTTATAGCACAGCTAATATTAATTATTTTTATTGTGATGTCAGCCCTGCAGGTCAACTGAAGAGTAAGTTGCTGTGGAAGCCAGAAATCTCCCGGCATTAAATTATATTAACATGAAACGTTGAAAAGCGGTTAATTTGTACTGCTGGTTTTGTTTAAAATGTTTTCCTGCATAAAGCCATATCTCCAGTGTGATACATTATTGTTGGGAGGGACATAATTCAGTCCCATTACAGGGGAAGCCCATGTGCTTTATGAAAGGGAGTCCAGCTCTGCCTAAAATAAAGAACTACAGCAAAATAACACTTTTTGAATGGCAAATTGCTGTTTTTAACTGCTAACCACATCTTTGTCGAGGTTATTGGCAGCACGAAAATCTTCCTGTTGCCTCCAAACTTCCACAAATTCCTCCAAGGGATGTTTATTTGTCTGTTCTATTTAAGAGGGAGAAGTTTTTGATCCAATCCTTAAATATTCCATCTTATGGACCCATGTTACAGTGAAAGCTTTCTTAGCCAACCATGTTATGACACACAAACTACAGCACTGCCTTCTAAACTCCTTGTTTATCTTTGTAATATATATTGTGTTAAAATTGCTATATAGTATATATTATATACTTTATATATATAATTATATATAATATATATTATATATAATTGCTATATATAATATATTATATTATATTATATTATATTATATTATATTATATTATATTATAGTATATTATATTATAGTATATTATATTATAGTATATTATAGTATAGTATATTATATTATAGTATATTATAGTATATTAAATTATAGTATATTATAGTATATTACAGTATATTATTATTGCTATGCTATATATTATACTAAAATTGCTGTACTCAAACTATACTAAAGAATAGAAGAAAGGATTTCATCACAGGACTAGAAAAGAATGCATAATAAAATAGGAAATTCGTCAGAAGGCTAGAAAAGAATGCATAATAAAATTTTGTGACAGACCAGAGTCCAACATAGTTGGACCATGATTGGTCATCAAGTAGAAACAACCACATGGAACCAATCAAAGATGCATTTGTTGGTGAACCATCTCCACATCACATTCCACAGCCAGCAGAGAATCATTGTTTATATTTCATTTCTGAGGCCTCTCAGCTTCTCGGGAGAAAAATCTTAGCAAAGGGATTTTTCATAAAATGTGTCAGTGACAGGTAATTTCCTAAAAGCTCAAATTCTGGCATTTCCCTGCAATGAACTCCTCAGCTGCTCTGCCCTGGGTGCTCCCCCAGAGCTGGGCCTCAGCTGATTGCATGGGGATAGAAACTCCATTGATCTTTACATCATCAGGGAATGACTCAGCTTTGATCTGCTGAAGAGGAGAGTGAATGGATGAATGTTTTCAAAATATCTGTGCCCTGTGTGCCTGGAAACACCAAGGTGAAAGTCTGACAGCTTTGGAGCCAGGGGCTTTTCCAGGCTCCTGAGCAGAACGTGCAAGGTGAGGAACAGCTCCTGCTGGATTGTGACCTCGTCTGGAGATCTTCAGTTGGGGTCAGAGTGAGGACAAGGCTGGGGCTGTTTACCTCAGCCTGAGAAAATACTCGAATGTGGAAATCAGGAACACCAGAAACGCCTCAGACCTGCCTTGTTTGCTTGTGGGCACAATGAAGAGCCAAGAACTGGAGGCAAGGTTTGGTCTGCGCTGTGCGTTGCCTGAAGAGCTTCAGGAGCAGCTGATTGCTCTTCTTCTTGAAAAGGTTGCTGCCAGAGAGGGTGACTGATTTGAGAGACTCATGCAGCCTGAAAATCGCAGCATCTCAAATCCCTGAAGCCTCCCTCCCTGCAAAAACACAGGAAGATAATGAAAACTTGATGAAGCGCAGGAGGAAGTTCCTCGTCAGCACACTGCAGCGGTGGGGAATCGGATTTTCACAGCTCACTAACCCCTTAAGTGTTTAATAAATCCCAGAGATCTGCTCCAAGGATAAGGTGGCCCTGCTATCTGAGCAGACAGACTCTACCTGCTGTCATCTTTCTTAAGGCTGACCCTGCTCAGCAGGACCAATTACCCAGCTAACAAAGTGGAGACAAGTGACTCCTTGTGCCACCCCGTCCCCAGAGCTGGAGGCGTTCTGGTTGCCATGGCAGCATTGCTTCAGATCCTGATAACAGATAAAGGAACCAGAATAAGGGATGGAGGCTCTCCTCCTGCTTTTCTGCATGGATTTTCCTGGTTATTCATGTTTTGGGAAACACTTGTGCATTCACACACCCCCACCAAGAGAAGCAAACATCACCAGATAAATTACCCAGTCTGTAAGTGAACAAGCACCAGCTAGAGTTGGTCCTCAAAGGAATAATTTCCAATGTAAGTTTGTCCTTTCCTCTGCAAGTTTACAGAGCAGTGACTAGACAAATCCTCAGAAGGGCTCCATGTTCTTAAAACTGAACTACATAGCTTAGGGACTGACATGGAAACACTAATTCCAGCAGGTTGTTTTTTCTCACATCTGATGACTAATTTATTTGATCTGTTTTGACAAATTTAATGTGGCCACTGTAGAGGTTTAAAAAGATATGAAAAAAGCTTAAAAATGTGAATTCAGAGACATTATCAAGTAATTTTAGTAATTATTTTTCTGTAAAATTTGTCAGTGGTAATCTGGCAGGGTGAGGAATGGGCTGCTCCAAGCAGCTGGGGCCACTTGGAATTGCCAAACTGGAAGTGTGGTGGGTGCTGAGGCCAGGTTGGTGGATGAGTTTCTGTGCTGCATGAGGGAGCTGACCATGAATATCCACAGGAAAAGGCTCCTTTGTGTGGGGAAACCACACCCCAGGCTTTCCCAAAAATCACTTTTTAAGCGGCCGTGCCTTGTGCAGGTGACACTCGTGTGTGTGGCAGGGTAGGAATTCCTGTCTCTGCACACTCAGCTGCTCCTCGAGGAATTCCTGCTGGCCATTGGGAGGAATGAGGGATCTGTCTTCACAAACAAGCTGGTAGGTAAAACCAGCACTGAGAGATAAAAGAAACAATGGGAAGGATCCCACTGATTGATGAATGGAAAAAAGATATTTGCCTTTACAAACAAACTGTAGGTTTGCTGATAAATGAAATTGGATATTGAAAGATTAAAGAAGCAATGGGGAAAAACCCCTAAATTCCATAAGAATTAAAAGGGAGGGTTATACATTAGAGGGGAATCTTTGGGATCAGGTGTATCAGGAAGTCTGAACCTCTCAAGCACCTCAGAAATGGGGAAAGAGAGAAGGGAAATGTGGCTGGGAAATTGGGATAAAAAGGAGGCAGAGTCCTCCAAAAATTGGAGAGACCCCAGGGGATGCCCCATGGCCTCTCCCTTGATTGGAATAAAGTTCCAGGACTGCTCTGTCTCCTTTTTAGACATCAACCTCTGGTGTTTGTGGATTCATTTTCCTGTCACCACGGATTGTAAATCTGGGCAAATGAGGATTTCAAAGCCGAGACCCTTCCCATGAGGGGCAGCTGATGGGACCAGGCCATTGGTGTCCCAACCAGCTGCTGGGGCAGGAGGCTCAGCTGGCACCTCAGAGTTATCTTGGGGATGAGATCCTGCTTGTCCCTCCACCCTGGAGAACCTCTGGAATGTGAGCATTCAGGCTTTATTTTTTGGAGAATTTTCCTGTTTCCAGTTTCAAGTTCTGAGCCAGGCTTCAGCTTTTGAAATCTGGGAGGTATTTTTTTGGTGTTTGAAAAATATTGATCAAAAAGGGCAACTCTGAAAGTTTTCCCCTTGTTTTTACAGCCTGGATGTCTACACAGAATTATGAGAAGGCTGAACTTATCTTCTGACAGGTTGTCTTGCATCTTGGAACAGTCCAGCAAAATTTGAGACAAGTGGAAGCAGCTTTGATGCAGGAGGTCCAGGACTGGCAGTCAGCCTGATTTATTGATATTATTGTTTAGGAAAATTGTGTCTGACCTTCTTGCCTTGGTTTTCTTAGTCAATATTAAAAATACTGACTGACCTTGACTCATTTAAATCTGGTTCATGTGCCTCAGCCTGGGGAGGATTAAGAATTCCCTGTCCTGGTGTTGCACCTAACGAGATTGTCCCAAGCCAAGATGACTTTCTCTGCACAGAATGGGTGTATTTTGTGCAGTTTTATTCTTTTTTGCCCTGTCAGAGCAGTGATTGATGCCCATCCCTGTTCCAGCCTGGCTTTCCTAGGGCTCAGCTCTTACAGCTGCAGTTGTGGGTCAGATTAATCCAGCCTGGCCCAAATAATTGCTGATTAAAGTGGCCAAGCTGCGGCTCAGTCCTAAAAACAGGGTCTGGTTCTGTAAAACTGGGGGTTTTTTTAACAAATTCTGTAAGAAATGAAGCATTTGTGCCCTTTGGGGATGTGAGATGTTGCCTGTGAGGGCGCAGCCCTGGAATGGCAGCAGCGAGGAATTGATTTGCATACAGAAGGCAAATCCTTTACACAGTGCAGATAATGCACATTGTAAAACAGTTACAATAACATTCACCACAGCCATGAAAACAATTTTACAGCAGATTAAACACACTTAGAAAAAGGGGAAAGATGAGTGAGAAGGCAATGCTGACACTAAATTAGACTTGAGTCAGCAGCAGTGGGAGAACAGAGGAGAAAATGAGAAAATGTTCCAATGTCCTGCTGCATTTTTTTTTCCCCCAGGCCAGCTCAATTCTGTGCTCACTTATTTTGTTGAGTTGAGAGGATTTGGTGCTTCCTGAATTGTGGGAATTAGTGGGAAATACTGGAAGTGAGGTGAGCATTACCTGGAAGAGGGTCAGAGGCATGGGTCTGCACAAGGAGTGTTTTAGGGGGTTTGTTCTCCCTTCTCTGACATGTGAAACAGCTGGGAGTGCTCGAGAACACCTGAGCGATGATGGCTGCCAGGTTTATGGGGTTTTTTTGTTTGGTTGGTTTGGTTTTTTGGGGTTTTTTTTTGTGGTTTTTGGTGGTTATTTTTTGGTTTTTTGGGGTTTTTTGGAGGTTTTTTTTTGTTGTTTTTGTTTTGTTTTAAATTGGGGGTTTTTTTTTGTGGTGCGAGGCACAGAAACTCAGGAAAACGCTGAATTTTGGTCCATTTGAAAAAATGAGTTTTCTTCCATTGTGTGTACAGGGGAATTGTAAACCATTAATTTGGATTTATGGATGATCCTTTAAATGCTGGTTTTTGCTTCCAGGCTCTGGATCACACAGACAGAGGGGTCCTACAATGCAGGAGGTGCTGGAGGCCTGGCACTGCTGAAGGTTCAGATTAAATTTGGGAGGTCAAACACATTTGCTGCAGCTGCTTGGCTGTGTCTATAGAATTTTCATTAATGAGCCGTCGCTTCTTGACTTTACATGTGTGTGTGATGGTTGATTATGCAGGATTATCTTCTGGCAGCACACAGACACCTGCTAAAGAGGGAGTAATCTTGTTAGGAGCCAAATCTCATCTGATCGTTAAACACGGTGTGCTTACAACCCACTTGTCAGCTCTGCTTAATTCAGCGTGCAGGGCTCTGTCACAATGGCTATTGATTCATCGGGGTTGCCTGGCATCTCTGGAGATAATGATCTCGCTGGCTGAATGTTGGGGAAGGTGAAACAGGAAAGCCTTATCAATATGATTGGCTGGCAAAAGATTTTGAGAATATAGAAACTATAAGTGAGATTGAAATGAAAGCAAGCTTTGAGATCCCTCAGTTACTGAACAACTGGAAAACAATGGTGTGGCTGGCTGAAGGTGATCCCCTTTGGATGGAACAACACCCTCTGCTTGCAGACAGCTCCAAGGGTCAGAGCAGACCCTACAGCTTGGCAGAAGGGGCCCAAAGAGGAGTTT
>WBNP01003984.1:35552-52649 GCA_013401095.1 Passerina amoena
GAGACCTGCCTGTTATCCTGGAAATTCCATCCTGGAAATTCCATCCTAAGACTCACCTGTTATCCTGGAAATTCCATCCTGAAACTCCATCCTGAACCCTGCCTGTTATCCTGGAAATTCCATCCTGGAAATTCCATCCTGAACCTGCCCGCCACCCTGAAATTTCTATCCTGGAAATTCCATCCTGAGATCTGCCTGTTATCCTGGAAATTCCATCGTGGAAATTCCATCTTGGAAATTCCATCCTGAACTTGCTTGTGTCCTGAAAATGCCAGCCTGGAAATTCCATCCTGAACCTGCCTGCCATTCTTAAAATTGCATCCTGAACCTGCCCGCCACCCTGAAATTTCTATCCTGGAAATTCCATCCTGAGATCTGCCTGTTATCCTGAAAATTCCATCCTGAAACCTGACTGCCTTTCTGAAAATTCCATTCTGAAAATGCCATCCTGAAAATTCCATCCTGAAACCTGACTGCCATTCTGAAAATTCCATCCTGAAAATTCCATTCTGGAACCTGACTGCCATCCTGAAAATTCCATCCTGAAAATTCCATTCTGGAACCTGACTGCCATCCCAAAAATTCCATCCTGAAAATTCCATCCTGAAACCTGACTGCCATCCCGAAAATTCCATCCTGAAAATGCCATCCTGAACCTGCTTGCTGCCCTGCAGGACTGCTGGGACTTGCCTTGGAGCTGAGCAATCCCATTTTTCCCTCTGCTCCAGCTCCTGCTCTCTCCCAAGTTCAATCCCTGTGCTGCTGCTGGGAGGTTCATTAGGAAGGGGTTGGAATGTATTCCAAGACTTTTATGGGAGCAGCTCTTGGCAGTGTGGAGAGGTCGTATTTTGGTTGATTTCCTTGCGAAATAAAACGCGGAGTAGCTTGTGCTCAGTATTTCGGGGGTGTAAAACTTGTTTACAATGTGTGAAGCTTATATGCAGTTTACTTTTAAGGCTTTTTGGGATGAATATTAATAAAGAAATAGCTTTAAATTCCAGGTGGTGGAGTGAAAACATGGTTGAATTTTGGGAGAGGGACATTTTTTTTGCAGAGGGTTCTATTTTCTGCCAGCCTAAAATGCCCAGAATTTGGGGTAGACTCTCTCAGCGCAGTTGAGCAGAATTTTTGACTTCAATCATAGCAGTTTCCTATAAAATGAACCCCCTGGCAAACCAGAACTTCCACTGGATTTAAATACCTGGCAGCTGTTTAATTAAATGGGATTTCTGGGAACAGAGCTGCACATAAAATTTGTAAAACCTCCAAAGCAGAAATACTGACAGATACAGCAGCAACAGGTAGGACAAAGTTTGGGTGAGGTTTTAGGAGAATTTGGCTCATTTCTTGTGGGTTGGAAGTTTCCTGGCAGCAGGAACAGGGAGTTCTGAAGCAAAGGCTCCTCTGTGCTGCTCTGGGAGTCGCTGTCTCTGCTGCTGTTTTGCTGTGCTGAGGAAAATTCCCCTGCTCTGTGTGGAGAGCTCTGCCCTGGGCTGGGGGATGGAAAAGAAGGGGCTCCATCTGTTCAGGAGAGCTGGGCTGAGCTCTGCCAGCCTCTGTCAATGTTTGTTCTGTGTTGGGCTCTTCTGGGGGCTCCCCAAATGGGGGGAACCTGCCTGGAGCAGTTCTGTGCCAGGAAAAAGGAGACACATGGGACTACTTCAGTCTCAGCTTCTTGTTTATCGTTATCTTATCCAAAGTTTTGCATGCTGTCCACACCAGGCTCAGTGTGCAGGAAAGCACCACAAAATGGCCCCAAAATGCACAATTTCAAGGTATTTTAAAGTTATTTTATCCAATTAACTCTTAAAATGTACATTATTTCCACTTATCTGCCAATAACTCATCCCTGACTGTCCACGAAACCTCTGCACTGTGCTACCCTTGACCAATCACCGTGTGCCACCAACACTGCAGAAAATGGTGGAGGAGGAGGAGGAGAAGGAGAAAAAGAAGAAAGAAGAGGAAGAAGAAGAAGAAGAAGAAAGAAGAATAAAAAGGAGAAGGAGAAGAAGAAGAAGAAGAAGAAGAAGAAGAAGAAGAAGAAGAAGAAGAAGAAGAAGAAGAAGAAAGAAGAATAAAAAGGAGAAGGAGAAGAAGAAGAAGAAGAAGAAAGAAGAAGAAGAAGAAAGAAGAATAAAAAGGAGAAGAAGAAGAAGAAGAAGAAGAAGAAGAAGAAGAAGAAGAAGAAGAAGAAAGAATAATAAAAAGGAGGAGGAGAAGAAGAAGAAGAAGAAGAAGAAGAAGAAAGAAGAATAAAAAGGAGAAGGAGAAGAAGAAGAAGAGGAAGAAGAAGATGATGATGACGATGACGATGACGACAGGCACTACACCCAAATTCCTCCATCTTGTTTCCTATCTACACCACACTAAAAATCCCCAAACCTAAATGTCTCACCCAAGTGACATCCTACGCCACTCTCTATTATCTATTTCACACTTTGGTGAATTCCAATCTACCTCGAAGCCTTGGAACTCCTCTCCATGGGTGGAGGTTAAAGGCAGTGTTCCTCTGGGGGTCAGAACCCCTCAGGGCAGACAGGGAAGTATTCCCTGTGCCCTGGGTTCCCACAGTCCTCGTTCCAGAGCAGGCTCCCTCCCCTTCCCTGCAGCCATACAGAGCTCTGCTCACTCTGTGATTTATTCACAGAGCTGGGGAGGGACAGGCACCACGAGGAGCATTGTCCAAGGGGGGGATAAAAAGGAATAAAAAGGGGATTATCCTGCTCTGCAGGGCAGTGCTCAGATCCTCGAGGGGCCACCCTGACCTCCTGGGGAAACCCCCATTAGCTTTTCTAACCAGAGATGCTGGAATTTCAGCTCTGAAAAACCACAGAACATTCCAAAATTTCAAATTTTGCAAAGCAGGGAATCCTGTGTGCTGTAGTGACAAGGGGAGGGTGCTGCCAGCAGCTTGTTCCTCTGGACTCCTGAAACTGGTTTTGATGTTCACTGGCCACACTCACCAGCTTTATCCAAAGCAAACTGACACACAGAGGGTGAATTAATATTTAATATTTAATCCCACTCCTGCTTTGGATGCCATTAGCACAATGTGGGATGAGGAGAGAGCGGTGGCACAGGAGGAATCGATGAAAGCAATTCTCCTCATGCCCTTGGGGGCCTTTTCCAAGCACAGCTGTTGAGCCCCCAGAAGTTTTGTGACAGCTGCTTTGCACTTGTTCTCTTGTACTCTGTGTTTACAGATCAGCAGCAGCACTGAGAACTCATTTCACGTGGAAATCTAAAATGATATGTGAAAGCATCACCTAACTTCACTTGTGAAGCAGGATTCCAGAGGAGGATCATTGACCCAGAGGTAAAAATGGCATTACAGCCACGGGCTGGCTGGGGAGGAGGTGGTGGCTGAGTGGGAAGGTGTTCCTGGGCTCTTTGGCCCCTCAGGTGGCTGTTGCTGTGCTGGGGACCAGAGGTGTCTCCTGTGCTCATCTCCACAGCAAAGCTGCTCAGACCTGTAGGGAACACAAACTTGGAGCTGTGTCTGGTGTCTGTTTATGGCCATGTCTGGTGGGGTGACTGTTGTGAAGGTGTTTCTTGTGTCAAGGTTGGGTTATAGAGAGGAAAAAAAAAAGGTTTGTGCTGAGTGCAAGAGCTGCAAACTCCAGAGCAGAGAGCAGAGGAGGCAACAGGGGCTGCAGATTACTGAAATGCAGATTATTGAAATGCAGATTATTGTCATGCAGATTATTGTCCTCTCTGACCAGCAGAACTTCCTGGAAGAACAACAGGAAAATGGAATTTGGCAGCTCAGTGTTGATAGTGCTGCCTTTTCAACCCCACCTGCAATGGAAACCGTGCTTTGGAGAGAAAGCTGGCTGTGACATATATTAATTAAATTTAAATATAATATATACACATTATATATATATATATATATATATATATATATATATACAATATATATAATATAATATAATATATTATAATATAATATAATATAATATAATATAATATAATATATATTATATTATGTTATGTTATGTTATGTTATGTTATATATAATGTAAATATAATTAAATCATATTTAATTAATAATACAGCTTTATACTAATTTAATTGGTTCTGGATACTGAAGGGAAATAACCAGGGTGGGTGTGTGCACCTACTCTAGGGAGTAGGAAAAGGAGAAGGAGGAGTGGGAAACCAACAGATTTTAGTTCAGTCCTCTGGTTGAGACTTTCCCAGTTAATTTTTGATGTTGTCTGCAGTGTTCATCTTTTCCAATTAAATGATGAGAAATAAGAATATTTGAGGGGGTATGTGTGTTTATATCTAGACAAATAACAATTTAAAAAACCCCCAAAACACAACTGTCTTTATCCTTTGTGATGTTCTGAGGGATAATTAAGTGCAAAGGTACCAAGATGCCAAATATCACATAATTGAGGCTGGAATTTTGGGTTAAGGGGTGCAAAAGAAGGCAGATTATGCATGGAAAAGGAAAAATCATCATCCTCTGGCCACATATGGCAGGAAAACATCTTTGCCCTCAATAAAGCATAGCTTTGTGGTAGTTAGTGAACCTGAGATGCTTGGCAGGGCTGAGGGGGATTTATTTAGGTGCAATTTTATTTTCAGACTCCTTTTGGCTGTTTTGACACCTCCTGGCAATTTTCCTAAGTGCTTAAACTGCACATTACAGTGAGGAATGTTTTTAAGCAGCTCCACATTGAAATTGGGTGAGGCTTATTTACTGTTTGACAGCATTTATTTCTCCCAACAATTTCTGCTAAATGAGTTATTTTTCAGTTGGATTGAGCAGGTTCCCACACTGGCATCTCCTTTCCCATTTGCATTTCCTTTCTTTCCTGGCAGTGCCAATCACGGAGCTCCCTGGGTAAATGATGATTTCAGCAGCCAAATGTTGCCTGACGTGGTTTGAGCAGCAGAAGGGGCAGGAAAGCAAAGGGGGCTGAGGAAAACCTTGGTGGTTCAGCTCTTGACTGAGAACAGCAACTTTATTTCGTTTCATTCCTTGTTTCCTAACAATGGTGAAGCAGAGGAAGCAGACACAAACACAATCGTGATGTTTTTACAAAGAGGTTTGGTGTTGCCTGCATTAAGAGCTCTGAAGGGCTTTAGGATCTTTATTTCCCATGCTAATTCCCCATTTTCCATGGGAAAAATGGAGTGGACAGAGATGCTCAGACTTCCTCTGAGGGGCAGGATTTAATGGAATTTATTTCAGAATGGTTTTCCTCTGGGACTCTAAAAAACACCTGATTTGAGCTTGCTCTGCCCTAAATGTGAACTGAGCAGGAGCTGGGTGTGTTCATGTCCTTGGTTTAGATTCTTGCTGCTTTTGGAGCTCAGAGCTTAATTCTTTACCAAGCATTCAAATAGGAGGATGATTTTAAAAAATCACAAACAATCCACAGTGGTTTTCCTATTGCCTGCCAGCACTTGGGTGTTGTGAGGAAGAGAAGGAAGATACTGGGGCTGAAATTAAGAATCCTCAATTCTTGGACAATATTTTTGGGTTTTTTCTCCCTTGATTTTGGCTGTTGGACAAAAAATCACTTTGGTTCTTTAGGTTTTGTGTCTGTCTTTTTTTTACCTGATTTTTAGTTTTTTGTTGGTTTTTTTTGTGGTTTCTGCCACAGGATTGCTGTAATTCAGATCCCACTGTGTTGATGAATCTACACCTGTAGGATTTGTTTGTCTTTGCCAAAAGGAATCTGTCTTAATTTATATTTGTGCCTGTCAGTTGAAATGCAGCTGAAAAAACAAAGGATTTTGGGGTTGTTTCATCATTTGTGCTGCAGCTGTGACTCTAAAAGAGCTTCTGCGTCTTTAAGCCTGCTGTGCTTAGCAGAAGAATATTCCAAGTTTCCACCTAGGAAAACTCTGTTGGTAATTGGAAGTTTGCTTCCAAACAATCAATAACAAATGTCATAAAGCACCAATCTATTCAGGAAATTAATTGGAGATACTTAGGAGAAATTAATAATGAATGTTCAAGTGATAGTTCCTTTTTAACCTTGCAACATTATCAAGACAAAGTAAACATCAGAGGAATTATAGTAAAGCAGACAAACTGTGGGGAAAATTAAGTATGCAAACGAGAGAACTGCATAAATCTCCATGTTATTAATTGAGGGAGAGTTCCTGAAATTATCATCTGGGCTGAATATTAAGCATCATAAATAAAAATGAAATGCAGAAGTGCTCTGTGGGGGGAAATGGGATCCCTCAAAGGACTGCAGCTTTTCCTGGTGCTGGATAATGAACATGATGGGTGTGATGCTTTAAATGGATCCTGTTTCCTGTGTATGCAAAAAAAGGGAATGATCAAAGCCTGGAATAACCACAGCGAGGAACTTTTCATTAGAAACCTCTCTAATTGCACAGCCATTGTGCTTTACCTCCTGCAGCCCCGGGCTCCTCCGGAGGGATTTTAGCTCAGGTAATTCACATTCTGCCTGCCTTCTGAAAATGGTTTCAGGACGTGCTCTAAATGTTCCTCACGCTGGAATTTCAGAAGTGTTTCAGGTACCTAAAGCACTTCGACCAAATTCTCTGAGTAAGAAAACATCCATTGAACCCTCTCCCTGTTTGAGGTCATGTGGAGGGCACATTTTATAGAGGATTTCCACTTAGAAATCATTTATAAATTAGAAATTAGAAATTTCCACTTAGAAAACCTGAATAAAGGACTGGAGAACGTTTTAACTGATCCTGGTAAAGCACTTTAGAGCTGTTATTTATACTGTTCACAGCCACATCTCCTCTGGTGGAATTCAGATGCCTTAAACACAAGATATGTTCTATAACCTTCATATATGCAACTGTTATCTTCCCTGATGTCATCAGGTACCCAGGAAATATGTGAGCACACAGTTTAATAGCTGCTAAAACTCCTGAGATGGACAGTTTAGCTGAATGGCTCCAAAATGAGTCGTAAAATTGCTGTCACTCGTTACTGCAGTGAAATTTTGGGGATCTTCATCAGCCCAGCTGCGGAGTTGGCTAAAAAGCCACCAGTGGCAGTTCAGGAGCTGTTTCTGAATCCCCTCTTCATCTATCTCTTCCCTTTCTCCCTCTTTAAGGCACAAAAGTGTTTGCTGAAGCGCCAGAGGACTTGGATTTATTTCATTTTGTGATGGAGCTGCATCATTCATGAGGCAGCACATCCCAATCTATCACTCCCAACAACGTCCTGCAGATGCTCCTTGTGAGGTGTCCAGCAATGCCCCTCCCGTGCTCAGAATTATTTCCAGCTGGTAAAAGTCTGAAATTGGTCCTACCTTAACTCATGAGTGCTGTGGTTAGGTGAGGGTTTAGCCTCAGCTCTGAAAATTCAGCAGGAGGGATCCGTGCTTAAAAATCACAGTGAGGAGGGGAGTGGAGATTTTCAGGACTGCTCTGAACATATATTTGCCCTGAAATAAGAAGCTGTTTTCAGCTTGAATCTCACCCTGCAAATGCATGATGTCTGTGATGCCTCACAACTGCCATTAAATCTCCACACAATATGCATTTTGTTTCTCTTCTCCAATTAAGATTGAAACATCACTTCCATCATTCCCAAGCAGTTACTGAAGAGCTGAAGATGCCAAATGTACAGCTCAAACTGTTTGGGGACATCTTTCTGGCTTTATGCATTTCCCTGGGAAAATATTTGCTTTTGTGAGGAGTATTATAATTGATTAAACAGGAAATTAATGTGGGGATGTGCCATGGTTAGTGTGAGGAGATGAAATTTCTGCTGTCTCACTTTTCATTGCGAGCTTGAAGAATGAGGGTGTTGAGAGCACCCTTGAGGGAAGTGACAGCAGGGAGGGTGGGGATGGAGATGGGAGGGAACCCAGGAGGGACCAGCATCACTCAGATGTGAATCTGCTCCCCCTTCCCATCCTTCCTCAGTCATGTCAAACTTCCCTTGGACACAGCCCCTCATTTTCTCCCTCTGCAATGAGAAAAAAGGGAAATAACTCAGCAGGTTACTGGCTAAACCTCACCTGTTGTTTTGTATTTTTTAAAAAAATTGTGTCACAGTGTTGGTTTGTTTCTGCTTTGATTTGAACAGTTCAGAGTGGATATTCTGTTTATTTCTCAATCTGCTCAGGGATGCCAAACAGCTTTGGGGTGGCATTGAAAAAGTTCAGGTTAGAAAGGGTTAAGTTTCTAACTGAGCTCCTCGTGGGACAATGACTCCTCTTGAAGGAAAACACCAGGCACTGCCAATGGAAAAATCTGGAATACCCTCTCAAATATCCCAAAAAATTCCCCCATGGTTTCAGGATGGTTTATAAATGTGGACTCTGTGGAATCTTCCTTTTGCTCCCAATTCCAGGCATTAAAAATGATTCAAAAACGATGCAGCAGGAGCTGAGCTCTGATGGTGCTGCCAACACCTTGGAGAAGACACTTCTTAACTTTCCTTTATGTCCATGGGCCTGGAGCCTTCCTGAGGGGATGCAGGAGTGGATATTCCTGCAGGACAAAAGCCTTTGGAGTTGAAATGGAAGAGGGAAAATGCAAATTTCACTGTGGGTTAATGGATTGAACTCTGGAAGCTCAGGCGCTCTCTCTTCTCGTGCCCTCGTTTTTGTCCAGTGGCAGGAGAAGCTGTTGAGGGCTTTTTGGTTTGTTTGCCTTTTTCAACAGTGATCATTTTGTACAGCTCAGAGAGCTGGGTAATGAACAGTTTCCAGATTGTGTCTGAACACCTGATCCTCCTCTGCTGCACAGCCAGAGCTGTACAACTGCAACTCCAAACAGTTCCTTTGGTTCCCCCCAAGAAAATCTGTTCCAGTCGTGGGAAATTATTTCCTTACTTGTTTTTATAAGGCATGAGATCCCCTGCTACCATTTTTGGGATAATTGGCCTCTCCTGTGACTCCTTTGACACTGAGTGGTGATGGCAAGGCTGAATCTTTCTGTCTCAGCTCCAAAAGTGCCGTTTCCTGCATGGTTTGTTTGCCTAATATCCTTTTTTACTCTTGATTTTAGTAGAGATGTTGAATGTCAGCTGATCTCATCTGAGTCCAGCTCGTTTGGGGTCTGGCCTCTGGTTTATGCTGGGTCTGAAGGCAGTTTTTAATGTAAAGTTGAATGGGTTTGGGTTTTTTTCCTGTTAAAAATTGAAACATCATCCCAAAGAGCACAAAAACACCTCAGGGAAATGTGACTGAGAGCTGGGAGACTTGGGGCTTTGAAATAGTTGCATTTCCTTGAATTTTTTTCTGGATTTGTAGCCTGGTGTGGGGTTTCCACCAGAGACTCACACTGCAGATAAGGCTGCCCTGAGGAGGGGCAGCATTTATAATCAGTGATTGCAGCTTCAGACCATGGCACACCTTCAGAAAATCCCCTGGGGTGGGGCTGAGGCAGAGGTGGCAGCCTGACTCCATCCTGAATCCATGGGTGGATGCTGGACCTGGGAGTGAGGCTCAGATCATTTGTGCATCATTTTGAATGCCTGGAATTGGGAGCAAAATGAAGATTCCACAGAGTCCACATTTATAAACCATCCAGAAGCCATGGGGGAATTTTTTGGGATATTTTTAAGGGTATTCCAGATTTTTCCATTGGCAGTGCCTGGTGTTTTCCTTCAAGAGGAGTCATTGTCCCACAAGGAGCTCACTTAGAAACTTAACCCTTTCTAACCTGAACTTTTTTAATGCCACCCCAAAGCTGTTTGGCATCCCTGAGCAGATGAAGAAATAAACAGAATATCCGCTCTGAACTGCTCAAATCAAAGCAGAAACAAACCAACACTGTGACACAATTTTTTAAAAAAATACAAAACAACAGGTGAGGTTTAGCCAGCAACCTGCTGAGTTATTTCCCCTTTTTCTCATTGCAGAGGGAGAAAATGAGGGGCTGTGTCCAAGGGAAGTTTGACATGACTGAGAAAGGATGGGAAGGGGGAGCAGATTCACCCCTGACACTGATTCACTCCACACTGAGAAAGATCATGTGCTTGATTCCAGACTCTGCTCCATCCCATTTTTCCCCTAGAAAAACTCAGATTTGTGTAAAACTGTGTCCCATGAAAGACCCCATGGCACAGCAAAAGACACCCCCCTTTCTAAGTGGACTAAAGAAAGATTTAAGAAGTGACAAACTGACTAAAAATCCCGTATTTTGTCTCCCTACGCTGTCAGTGGGAAGCAAAGAAGGGCTAAGGCGTTCTAAAAGTTTATTCAGTTCACATTCTCCTCTTTTAATTCTGTTAATAAATATTTTCTTTATATCTTTTTTCTTTATACCTTTTTTTCTTTATACCTTTTTTTTCTTTATACCTTTTTTCTTTATATCTTTTTTTCTCTCTACCTTTTTTCATTTTTCTTTATACCTTTGAAAGTTTTGAGCCTGTTTTGCCCCTTAAAGTCTTTTCTCCTAATCCTTATTTCACCCCATGAGTTTTCTTTCCTTCTCTTCTGCTTAACTAAATGATTAACAAATGATTTAATGATTAACAAATGATTTTTGTGGGTGCACTGGGGTTTGGCCAGCATCAACCCATCACAAACCACTCTGAACTCCAGTTCTGCAGTGGAGAGATGCAACATGCTGTGAATAACTCTGTAGCTGTTGGCTTTTGCTATTATATATTGACTTTCACAAATTATTTTGATATAGTACAATTTGTAATCACTTCTAACTGCTTTTGATACGGTGTAATTGATATATTTTGATATAGTATAATTTGTCAGTTTTTGTGGCCAATAGCCTGGCCATCTTGTGTATTTTAGAGTGATAAATGTAATATAGTTTAGGCTCTTGCAAAATACTGAAATAAAGGCTATGTGCTGCAGAAGTAGTTAATGCTTTTATAACTAATTGACAATGGTAAGAATAACTCAGATAGTTCTGTGAAATAGATAATGGGGATTTAATGGACTTGTGGAATATCCTGTCTAAATGATAATACTGAAAAGAGAAAAGAGAAAAATTTACTACTGACTCTCCAGTTATCAGGAAATGTCAAACAACAGAACAGAACCTGGAGAAGAAATGAAATTTATTGATTTCATCTACAGGATGACGTGAAGACAAGTCAAAGGTTAAAGCCAAGCAAAAGAATTCCCTGAACATGGAAACTCACAGGAGTGTTTGAATATGTATAACCCTCATGAATATGCATTTACCAAAGTAAGGAAAAAGGATATAAGAAAATTGTTTTAAGCTAACAGTGCTGGGTACTGTCCCTTTTATCACTGATTAAACTTTTAAATTATTGAAGATCGAGCCTTGTTTCTCACACAACAGAAAGCAGATAAACTCTTTATGGAATAGAAAACAAAAATCCTTCCATTTTCAGAGCCTTTTCCCCAAGCTCTTCCCCCAGTGTTGGTCTGTGCAATCCATCCCTGCACTGCCTTGCCAGAGGTGAAAGGAAGGAACAAAAAGCATTTTCACAGCTCCCCTGTGAGCCAGCAGCAGCAGCAGCAGCACCTTGGTGTGTCTGCAAAGGCAGAGGTGACCCAGGGCCTGGTAATTGATGTCCCTGCTTGGTCCCAGCCTCTGGAGGGTCGGGTAGGCTGGAAAATCAGGCACAAAGCGCTGCCTGGCTGATGAACTCTTTCAAATGAGCTCAAATTAAAGCCTTAAGCTCTTCTCCCAACTTTGGTGTTGGTTGGTAAATGGAAGGTTGTGACAAAAGCAGAGCCATTAGCAGGGATTTGGGAAAGGGTGAGGGGGAAGGAGAAGCAGGGAGAGATGTCATGATTTCACATTTCATTGAAATGCTCAGTGTTAGCTGGAATTGCTCCACAATCCCGTAAAAACAATAAATAAAATCTCAGTCACCGGTAGTTTTTGCTTGATTTTTGAGTGAGGATGGAAACGTATTTAAAAATCAAAATGTGGCAGCGTTTGAACGCCTCAGAAACTCTGAATTGCTGAACTCCACCAAAAAAAGAGCCATCCAAAAAACCAGCGGGAGCCAACTCAGCAGGCACAGAACAACCGAGCGCTGAAAGTTCCCCTGAGGAGCCTTTTCTGCTGCTTTATTGACCTTGCAGGTGCTCACCTGCAGCAGGGAGGCACGGAGGGCTGTTTGTCCTTGGTCCCCAGCTGAGGTGACATCTCTGGATGAGCCATTTCCCTGGCAAGGCTCAGTCCCTGCTGCCCTTGCAGCAAAGCTGTGACAAACACAGCAATCCATGCCAAAAACCCACCGGTGCTCGTCTGCTGTCACTTGCTTTAGGAGCTGCTTTACTCTGATTTTTGCTTTCACTTGGATTGATTTTCAGCTGGACAATGAGGAGGGAAAGAGAAGCTGCTTGATGTTTTCTAAGTTTTGTCGCAAGCAGAATTCCTTGCTGTGCGAAATAAAAGGGAAAGCACACAGATTTCCCAAGCACTGCCTAAATCCTGGTGTGTGTGTGTGTGTGTGGTTCCTCCCTGTAAATAAATCGATGGCTCTCCTAAATATTGCTGTGTTCACTTCCAAAAATGTGGGATTTTCAGGGGAAATTGGGAAATCTCTCTTGGAAAATCAGGCAGCTGAGGCAAGACACACTGCTGGCAGAAAATACTGGGGAAATCTGCTTGTGGTCAAAAGTTCAGTAGTGAGAGTGTGAAGTTGTTCTAAGGGGTGGAAATTGAGTAGGAATTCCTTAATTCCAAAAATTGGAATACTTGGATATATAATATCCAAATTAAATATGCAAATACTTGGATATAAATATTGGAATACTTGAATACTTGGAAAGGCTTGGCAGGGGCAGGAGTTGTAATACAGGTTTTGTTTCCCTTCCATCCATTTCTTGTTGAGATTCATTATTTTACTGGGGTTTTTTTTTTGGTCCTGCAGCTGCCTCTACCACGGTATTTATTGGGAAAAAAAAAACCAAACCTAACAACTTACAAATATTCATTTGCACAGAGCAAGTATTTGTGGATAAATAACAGACCCCAGCTTGCTTTCCCTCTGCTGACACAATATCTCAGAAATAATGGCCTGAATAAATGCTATCAAAGCAGAGTGCTTAGCTCAGGCCTTTGCTGCTGTAGGAATTGATTATTGTAATGCTTTGTTTTGGGGATTATATTGTGTTCTGCCTCCTTTAGTCTCTCTTGGCTGGTTACTGGTTCATTTCTAGTTGGTTTTAGAAGCTGTTTAAATTTCAACTTTGCTCTGGGTGCTTGTATTTTCTCTCTTGTGTTTCTGTGTTGCTGTAGAAAACCATTCATTCACCAGAAAATGACCTCTCTGGGGTTTTCCCAGTGAAAAGAGCCTTCTTCAGACAGATATTTATTTACTGTTTCCCTTGACTTCTGAGGGGTCTGGACATTCCTGTCTGGAGTCTGATCCAGAGCAATCCTGAGCAAGGATTTATTCTGAAATAAAGGTGCTGAAAGTCCAGCAGGAGGGTTTGGACTCCTGGCTGTGACACAGAGAAGTTTAAGGGATTGAGAGGGAAATTCTGATTAAATAATTCTGAAGAGTTATTCCCCCTCCCCAGCCAAGTTAGGCCTGATATTGTCCCCCCTTCCTGTCCTGTAAATCACATTATTGAGCCCATGGAAAAGTTCCTCTGCTCTGGATCTGCATGAGGGAATATCATTTTAGGGATATTCTCATTCTGTTTCCCTCAGCCTCCAGGATGATCCTTGGAGTGAGCTCAGCACTGAAGTGTGCAGGTGTTGAAGTGCTGGCACTTGGAGTTGATCTGGGATTTTCCCTGTGCCTTCACACCCAGGGAGGGCAAGAATTCATCACCTTTAATTCTCCCCTCAAAGAACAGCAAGGTTAAATTTCCCTAAGTTTCACTGCTCTACAACAACCTCATGTGGTTCATTCTGTATCAGCTAAAATGCAGAGCACTCCCCAAAAAGCAGAATTTGAAATTCCCTTGCTGCTGTTTTTTCCCCAACCACTGTGTTCTTTGGATGATTAATATTGGTTCCCATTGTCTTAAAGCCAGATGGGTTTTCCACACCTGCTGTGCCATCCTGAAAATAAAGCACCTTTTCCCTGAACTTGCATTGCTCCCACTTTGGTGGGAGCTGGAGCTGTAATTTCCCTCTTCTCAGGTTGCTTGGTGCTGAAATGACTTTGGAGCTGGTGGCACATGTCCTGATGCTCAAAAGCAGAGATTGAAGTAGGAAATGAAAGCCCAGAATGGAGAAGAAAATGAAACCCCCTGCTTGGAAAATGATTCTCTTGCACTCCTCACGAATACAACTCCTTCTCTCCAGGTCCTTTCCCTGCCAAGATTTCCCAGCCCCAGCCCTCAAACCGATGTTTTCCTGCCTTTGTCTCTCTGAGCTGACAATTAAGCTGCAGTTCAATTTCCTGAAGGGTCTCCAGCCCTGACCTTGCCATGATTGCAGTGTCAAAGGGAGGCAGAATATGGAATTGAGCGCTGGGATTGCCCAAGGACCAGGACAGCTCTGCCAGCTGGCACTGGGAAACATTTCCCCCTCGTTCAGGCATCTAACATTTCATCCACTTCACATTTTACAGGTGTCTGTGGCATTGCTAATGGCAGGGCTTTGAGAAAATAACCTGTGTCTGGGAATTACTGCGAAAATCTGATTTTCTCTTTATTTCAAGCCACTTAAATGCCATTTTTTGGCATTTTTTCCTCCAAGTATCAACTGCTGGTGCAGTGACCTGATGGTGCTGGTGGCAGACCTGTGGTTCCTGTGTTTGTCTGTCTCGTTCCAGCTGGCAGTGCCCTTTGGGGGCTGTGGGGCTCTGAGGTGCCAGCTGGAATCCCAGGATCACACAGGGGAAATCTGGGGTCAAAGCCAAGCTTTGGTTTGGTTTCCACCACAAAATCCACAGCAGCTGCTGGTGGTGCAGAGCATTTTGGTTTCATGATGTGAAATCTCTGCTGGATTAATGGAGCAGGTTTGAGCAATGGGAAGGTTTTAAGATGGTGCCTGATCTGCTTCATTAAGTGTGGGCAAGTTTTGCTCTCCTTAATGAGGATGGAGCCTGAAGCCAAGGGGTGAGGAGGCAAGTCTTCTGCAGAATGACAAAATCACATTGCAGGTTTCTCCAGCTGCTGCTGAAGAAGCCCCTCTGTGTCACCCAGCCCAGCTGAGCCTTGGTTTGTATCTGTACAATCCCACCTTTCCCTGTTCAGTTGGAGTTTGGATCCCCCATGGGCACATCCCAGGGAGCAGCAGGGTCAGTCCCAGACCTGATTTCAGGAGTTCTGGGTGGGAATCTCTGTGGAAAGAACCCCTGGGCCTCCTCCCGAGGCAGCTGCTCAGCTGGTGAGTGCAGCTGTCCCTTACCAGGGCTGCTGTCCCAAATTTCATATGCAAACAATAATTAAAGCAATAAATGCTCTGAATGCAAATTCTGTTTAGAGCTGGCTTTGAAATTGTGTCTCTTTTCTGCTGCAATGGGGACAGGAGAACAATGGAAGTGAAAACTATTGTTTGCACAGAAAATTCTCTGTGAATATCTTCGTGTTTTTAACAGAAAACAGAGTACAAAACAACACAAATACAAAATGCTTTCATTTTGAAGTGGAATTGACATTCATTTTTTCAGATGTAAACAAAAAGGGTAAATACCAAGAGAAGACAAGTTTCAGTTCTTTTTCTCCCCACCAAAAGCTTTTCACTTGGTGACATTTCACCAAGCAATCTTTTTTTTTTTTCCTTCCTTGAATTTCCAGTAAGAGAATCTAACGTGTGATTGGTATTCTTGGAAATTGGTCAAACAGTCTTTCCAGGCAAGTTGGATGATTTGAAGCGAGCTCAGCTATTAGAGACTGACATTTCTTCCTCTAAGAGCTCTGTGCAGAACTGTAACACTTGTAAACCTTCCAAGGGCTCAGATTTCCAGAGAAGCTGAGGTCGAGGGATGTGTGGAGAGGAGAAGTCACTTCTGTAACTTTTGGGGTTACTTTGATGAAAAATATCTGAATGTGGAGGACTTTAAGTGCTCAGTCCTGCCATTCTTGCTCATGATGAAGAGTAAGAAAAATTGGATTCCTGGCCCAGAATAGGGTGTTAAAAGAAAATTTCCATGGGTAAGAAGAGCTCCAAGTGACCCTGAAGTGTAGGAAATAAATTAATTGCTGCCTTTGTCCAGCAGAAATTATGATCAACAAATTAAAAGTCAGCTGTGTGCTCTCCTAGGAGGGAGACTGGATTCCTGTAAAGTCCTTCTTCAGTTAGAAAAAACCTCCTTAAATTTTTCCAGCTGTGGCAGCTGAGGAGGAAAATGAGAGTGAAGTGATGGTGGCTGAAAGGAGCAAGGATCAGGGGAAAAGGGGACAGACAGCGATGGCAGAGCTGGAAAGAGGAAGGAGCTGAATGAAGATAAATGAAGATAAATGAGGAGCAGAGACAAAAAAACAACAAGTGTGGGGGAAACTTCTAAATTGGAATTGCAGTGGAACAAGGGAACTAATCTTAGCCCCAGCACTGAGAGGTACAAAATTAAACACAGATCCTTCACTTTATAAAAATCCCCACGTTTAGTTCACCTGATAAAAGAGATGAATAGCTCTAAAAGGTGCCTGGTTCAGTTTTTCTAAGGAAAAACACAGTTCAAAGTGGAAAGAAAGCAGATTAGCGAGAAGCAGCTCCTCAGTTCACACTGTCCAGCAAACCTGAAATGACAAACAGCAAAATCAAAAAGGCTCTTTTGCAACAAAACCTTTTGTCTCGAGCAGTCAGGGAGCTGCCAACCATCCCTCTGTGTGAGGAGCTGTCTGTTTTGTTTAGGAGAACTGAAAGCACTGCCTGGAATGCTCAGGGCAGGGGATGTGCGGTGCCAGGAGGTGCCAAAGGGCTCGTGTGGCACAGCTGTTGTGACACTGCTGATAAGGGGACGCCCTGGTTCAGCACGCGCCTCTCCAGCGCGGCAAATTACACTACAAGGGGAGAAGCTGCTGCAGAATTAATCTCTACCTGGAAAACAATTTCATGCTAGGCTAAACAAGGATTAAAAAAAAAAAACCTCCCTGGGCTGCTTCACAAGCCAAGCCTTGGGTTTGGGAAAGAATAAAAGAGTTATCCCCGGGTGTGACTACAAATCGGCCCTGTAAACAAGTCCTGGCTTGGGGTGGCTGACCCAAGTGAAGATCTACAGGACACTTGGCTACTGATAAAAAATTTATTAAAAAGTATCTTTTTGGGGATGTCTTA
>WBNP01003986.1:0-14069 GCA_013401095.1 Passerina amoena
GTTCCAGGGAGCTCCAGAGCTGGCTGTTAGCACATTAATAATCATATTAATCATATAACCACGTTCTGTCAGGATGGTGGCCCTGTAGCACAAAGGAGAGCAGTGTTTTGTGATGATGGAGCCTTGCAAACTGCCCTGCTGCATGGGCTCAAACCTGGAATAAACTCCAACTAAAGCCTGGCAGAAGGCAAGCAGGAAGCTGGACAGTTCAGCTTGGGCAATGCTGTTTGCTCCAGTGTTAACAAAATATAGAGAATTTATAGGCAAAAAGGTGATTCACATACTGTGCTATTTAATAAATGAAACCTGCAAATATTCCTCACCTTAACTGAGTTTCAGTCTACACAGAATTGCAGTTCACCCAGAATTGCTGTTCACACAAACCTTCTCTGTGTGCTACTGGGAGGTTTTGGTCAATAATGCTGACTCTGACTCCTGCCCACTGTGGAAGCAAACCTAATTTTATTTTACTTTACTTTATTTTATTTTATTTTATTTTATTTTATTTTATTTTATTTTATTTATTTTATCCCAGCAGTCACACCTGTTTTCCCAGACTGTGCCAGCAGATACAGCCACCACCAGTTTGCCCCTTGCAGGAAGGATGCAGTGACAGTTTCTGGGGTGTTCCAGACCCATTTTGGGAGTGCTGCCTGTGTGTTTCATTTTGATAG
This sequence comes from Passerina amoena, assembly GCA_013401095.1. Taxonomy (NCBI): domain Eukaryota; kingdom Metazoa; phylum Chordata; class Aves; order Passeriformes; family Cardinalidae; genus Passerina; species Passerina amoena. The sequence goes on from WBNP01003986.1 coordinate 675, forward strand.
CTGAAGTATTTTCCTGCCTTTGCACGTTGTTAGCAGCTGTGGTGTTATTTATGCAGTTTGATGGAGTGTGTGGCTGAGCATGACACAGTGGCCCTGCCAGATAAACACTGAGTGTTGCTTTTGACCCTCAGTTCGTTCCAGCTGTCCCCTTTGCAGAGGGCTTTTCCCCCAGATAAAACCCAAATGAATGAAAAGTTATAGATGCAAAGCTGTTTTGGTAGAATGTGAATTACTGCCAGGAAGAGATTCCCTCCTCTTTCCTCTTATAAGGACAGAAAAGTTCTCTCAATTATTTTTTTTCTTGTATTCTGTGCATCTTATTTGATGTGTTGGTTGGTGCAAGCAGAAATGTTCATTAATTGCTCATTTTAAAAATATTTGTACTATTGAAGCCATGTGGTAAAGCAGTTCACTATTCCATGCATATCTAGTTTATAGGCACAGAAGAGAGTGATAAGCTTTTAGTGTTAATGATTTATTTAATTTTGGGGAAACAAGAAATATCATGTAGGAAATTCCATGAGAGACAGCAGAGTGCATTTCTTCTGTAGTATTTTGCATTCGTACAGAATGGTTGTTGTCTTTTAAAACATTGAAAAGCTCAGTCCAGGGGAAATATTCTAAAATTATCTCCAGAGGATAAGTTCAGGAAATATCTTAGAAATTTAATCAGAAACATTTAGAATCATGAAAGAGATCAAATTTGGGTCAATATGAATGTTCAATAAGCACCCATTATTTCAGTTCCACACAGAATGCTTGATTATTGTTCACCCTCCAGGAAATTCCATAAAATTTAACATTATTTTGCTGATTATATTGTCATTACCAATCCATCTTTAACTGCATTCAGTCAGGGATGCATTGAGTGTCTGGTCTGTGTAATCCAGGTGCTTTTGGTGGCAGGAAGCTCCTGAACCTGAGGAAGAGAGGGCTGAGTTTTCCTGCACACAGGAATGGTCCTGCCAAGCCCCCTGGGACACCGAGAGATGCTGATGTGTTGTAAACTCACAGTGAGAAATGAGTTGTTAAAATAATGCAATTGGTGTTCATCTCCATTTATTAACAAGTGTAGGGGTGTAAATCTTCTTTCTGTAAGAGCTGAGAAATCAGTGGGAAAATGGGAAGTTTAATTATTTTTAAAAATGTGGAATCTGCTCTTCACACGAGCAGATGGCAGCAGGGTGGAAGTTGTCTGTCCAAACCTCACCAAGCTTCTTTTTGGACAAAAATTAAATCCAGCTCTCCTGAGGACCCAGACTTTGGGCTTTTTTAGCACTGACTATTCAAGCCAGTGCTAGCAGTGCTCTTTTGTTGTGGATGAGTTTGGAGTTTCTGCCAGGACAGGGAAGAGCTCACAGTACCTTGTGGGTTTTGGGGATGCTCCTCCTCAGCCGCCGGCTCCCGAGGCGCAGCTGGCACACCAGCTTTTTGGAGAACTTCAGAGCCCACGCCACTAGAAGGAGGGTAATTACTGCTCCAGCAATTAAAATGAGGTCTCTCCAGAAGAACTGGAGACACTTGGTCGGGAGAAGCCTGGTGCAGACACCCAGGTCATTCCCACTCAGCTGCCCCAGGGGCTTCGTCCTGAGCGGAGCGGGGCTGGCGCAGCGGAGCCGGGCGAGCGCGGGCGCCGAGAAATCCTGCAGCCAGAGCTTCAGGTACAGGATGTGACAGTCACAGTGCCAGGGGTTGTCCCACAGCCTCACCTCCTGCAGGTGGCCCAGGCCGTCCAGGGCCCCGGCGGGGATGGAGGCCAGGCTGTTGTTGTGCAGGTGCAGGATGCGGGTCAGGCGGGGCAGGGCGGGCAGGGCGCGCAGCCCCCGAGAGCTGCAGTCCACCCCTGTCCCCCACGGCTCCCCCAGGGACCAGCAGCTGCACTGGGATGGACAATCCTCCCCCAGCACCGTGGGGAGCAGCAGGGCACAGCCCAGCATGGCCAGCAGCTCCATCTCCAACTGCAGAAACAATAAAAAGTGAGGTTTATTAGCGTGGTTCCACAGCGGTCATTGCTCGCCCAGGTTTAGGTTTCTGGAATAAAATCTTTGTGGAAGAGGTTTTACAGAAACTTCTGTGAGCCACTGAGAAGTTTGACAAGAAGATCCATGTTTACCCCTGAAAGGATTCCCTACCAAGGTTGTTGACATAGAAACCAAGAAAGAAAGAAGGATAAATAAGTGAAACTTGTAACTGCTTATTCCAAGAAGCACTTTGCTTGTCTCTCGTGACCAGTGAGTAAAGTGTAAACTGATGAGCTTTGGAAGAATGTAGAACAAGCATGCATGCTAGAATAAAAACAGGGTTTGAAGCCTTCTGGAAACAGAGTGTGTTGCTTTCTATTGTCTCTGTCTCAACTATGACAAACCTTTAGCTTTCTGTATGTCCCACAGAACCACCCTCCTCATCTTCAGCATAAATGTTGAAGACAGAGCACAGTTCTTTCCTTTCCTCTCTGGTTATTGTTTTCCACTCATAATTATACAGAAATCTTTTCCCGTTTGTCCCACAGAATCACTCTCCCCATCTTCACCACAAACATTGAAGACAGCGCACGGTTCTTCCCTTTCCTCTCTGGTTCACTCTTTTCCCTTCATAATTGTACAAAAATATTATTGATCAAAATTCTGGGGCAGAATGTAACCAGGAGATGATGGGAAAACCCAGTTTAGCTTTAGATAAAGGTTTCTATTCTGCTTCCATATTGTCATAGATCAAGAGTTAAAATTGTGTGTTTAAACCAATTTTCAAAATGAACCTTAAGGGATTGAATGATTGTAAATGTCTGAAAATCCCTCTTTCTGAAGCTGAAATACTCATCTTACCCATCTCCTATGTATTTGTCAGTGAGGGGACAGATACCCTATGGTTCCTCTTTGTGTCCTGTGCCACCTGTTGCTTATTTTATTTTCCACGTGTTCCTCTATAACTGCCCAGACTTAACTCTGCTCTTGACAGTCATCATTTACCTTCTGTACTGTGGTTCCACCCACCTCCCCCACCTCCGTTTTTTTTTTTTGCTAGGATGGTTCATTAACCAGTTTTTGACATTGGCACATACACTACATTTTGTTTTGTTCACCCTTAAAGCCAATTGCAGCCCTTAAGATAAACTGAAATCTAGGACTGGGTATTCTGAGTATCTTTGCTCTGAACTCAGATACTCATCTGTGATTTTTAAAGAAATCTACCAGAGCTCTTTTTCCTAAAGTAAACCTCTTAGAAGGACAGACTATGACAGCTGGCTAAAAGAAGTTATTTATGGAAAAGATGATCTCTTCTGATTAAATACAGAAGCAGCAAGAAGCCCAGACTCAAAGAGAAACCAGAACTGTGGCAGAAGTGCAGAAGGGAGAGCTGGGGAGGTGCTGGCTGGCACTTACCCTGTGTGGCCCTGCTGGTCCCTGTCCCTGTGCTGCAGTGGGGCTGGCAGGGCAGGCTGGGTGCTCAGAGTGCCCAGGGAAGGGTGGCAGGGGAGCTCTTTCCTCTGCAGGATGGGGCAGCAGCCCAGAGCTGCTATTTATGTTTGTGCTGCGGCATCAACTGCTTGGGGTGGGTCTGGTGCTTGCTGCAGGCAAGAGGAAATGCTTTAGGATTCTTGTTTTGTTCCTAATGGATTTTTCCTATTGCATCTGACAGGATCTGGAAAAACTCATCTGAAATTTGTGGGGTTTTTTTTATCTCCAGAAAATCTCCAGGTATAAAAGTTAGTTTAGGTCTGAGCTGCTGAGACACACAAGTCCCAGCAGATGAGGGAGATGAAGTTTGCCTGTGAAATTGAGTTTTTCTGTATTAGTCAGCCAGGTTTGTTTAATATCTGCCTTCTCACCATTTAATAAAACTTTTAAAAGCACATCATAACATCAAACAACCATGGTAGGCAGGTGACATCATTAAGGGATAGAGAAAGATGGGAACAGAGAAAGGAAATATTAATGTCATTGAATTGAAAGAGATGAAGTTATGTTGAAGTCACCCAAAATATAGTATTTAATTTGGGTCAGTCATGTTCAAAAATGATAACTCAAACTGGTGAAAGGAAGGTTTCTGAAATAGCTGTGTGTATTTCTCTGCAAAGCCAGTAAATTAGGGTCATACAAGTTTGTAATACACATGTATCTGTTCATCTGAACACACAATGCCATGTCTGTGTGAAGGGAAAGCAAAAACAGAATTTACTTTTCCATTTGATTGTGTGTGCAAAGTTTTGGATGTAAGTTTTCCTTTGCTTTAGTTACCAGCCATGAGCACACACAAGAATTCTGATGGCAGCTGGCGCTTGGAAACCCAGCTGGTTGTGGGTCTGGTGTTCCATTCAGGCCAGTTCTGGGCAGTGTTGGTTTGGGGACAGGCTTGGAGCTCTGTTCTGCTTTTGGAAACGAGCCCCACGTGAGGTTTTCATGCTGCAGATGTGCAGCAGAGCTGTGGTTTTGAGCTGTCCTTCCTTTATGACTGGCTGTTCCTGGGAGGAAAGGAAATTTCTGGTGTATAAATTATCCTGGCAGCAATTCTTGCTGTCTAATTTTTGCTTATTTTTAAAAGACTTTTCTTCATTAGGTCTAATGAGTTGCCAGGAGCTGGAACTTCGTTAGGAACTTCCTTAAGAAAACGCTTCATTGTGTATCCCTGCTCTTTAGCATTTGAAAAAGCAATTCAGACAGTGCCAGGGGGAAAAGACAAAAATACTTCAAAGCCCTTTAGAATTTTGATCTTTTCAATGAGATGAGGAGATGATTCCTCCCGTGCTGAGGTGAGCACTTCATCACTCCTGTCAGGTGGGGATGGCTGTGAGTGCACTGCTCATGGTGCTCCCATCCTCGGGTGCCTTTGGGGAGCACATCCATGATTCCATGAATGTCTGTGTGCCCTGTGCCTGCATAGTCTGTGCCTCTGTGCCTTCAGGAGTGCTGCCACAGAACCAAAACCTTCTGCCACACAGTGAAATTCAGTGCTGTGTCCTTCTGCACTGACAACATCTGGGTGGCTGGACTCCACACTCCCATTCTGTGCTATCCAGTCCTGGATTGTCAAGCAAATTTTATTTTATTTATCATCTGTATGGCAGTTGTCTTCTGTTCAGTGGGCAGTTTTCCTTATCTCTTCCACAACTGGGGAGACATCTGCTGATAACAGCTATTGAATTTCACTGCATGGCTGATAAGAACTACAGCATCCCAGTGTGAGATGTGAGCCCAGAGGGAGGAGCCAAGCATTCCTACCTGGATATAATCTGGAGATTCTGGAATAACTGCACGACTTCTCCACTGGATTCCCCAGAGGAACAGCAGCTGCCTCTTCTTCCCCTGGATCTTCCCTTTTCTACAGGATCCCTGCTCCAGCAGAACCATCCCTGACACTCCAGGAGGACTGCAGCCAAATTTCCAATTGGACTGTTACCAACACCCTGACCAAGAGGGTGTCAGGTTGTGTTCTGACTGTCAGTGTTGTTCTAGTGTACTGCATTGTTTATTTTATCCTTTTATTTTCTTCCCTATCAAAGAACTGTTATTTCCTGCTCCCATATTTTTGCCTGAGAGCCCCTTAATTTAAAATTTCTAACAATTTGGAGGGGTGGGGAGGGTTTACATTCTCCATTTCAGGGGAGGCTCCTGCCTTCCTTTGCAGACTCCTGGCTTTCCAAACCAAGACATATCCTCAGTAAGTCCTGTGTTCCTCCAGGTGTCCTGGGGTGGCAGAGGTGCCCAGATGTGCCCAGCTGTTCCTGCTGAGTCCCCAGCTCTGTCCCCTGGCCAGTGCTCCAGCATCCTGTGGAGCTCAGGGTGTGCAGGGAGTGGCTGCCAGAAGCACCAGGCATTTGCATGTCTGATTTTAGGGCTTTTTGTAGGCCAAATGAGGATTCTTCATTTAAGAGGATTTATTAAGAGCCAATTTGAAAGAAAAAAAAAAAAGTTATAATCTGCTATAATCTTGTTAGGGTATGAAAATAATTTTTTTTCCACAGAGAGAATCCATGTGAAGATTTTGTGAATGAGAGAAGCTCTGTGTCCTGTCAGTGGAGAGGGATTTCTGGACACCCTGGTGTCCCAAACAACCCCTCTCTCCTCACCTCTCCCCTGAAGCCCTTTTCTCTGGATCAGAAGCCTTGAGTGCTGCAGTGAGCTCTGTGGGGGCTGTGTGTGATCATCCAGGGAGGAGAAGGGCTGAGGGAGATTCCTGCTCTCCTCCTGGTTCCCAGTAAAAGCTGCAAGCTGGAGATAAATGAGCAGATCAAACATGTGACCTGCTGAGAGCAAACTCAGCCAGAAGTTGCCATTATCTTTTCTAGTCCCTTTTAAGGAGTTCCAGGCATTTATTGCTGACAGTGACCTGTTCTTGACCAAGGAAGGCAGAAGTTTTCTCAAGCACTGTTTGCATTCCCAGAGCTGAAAAAAGTGCCCACCTCGCACTGCCAATGCACAGCTTCTCATTTAAAATCTCTCACCTTGATTAATTCTGCTCTTCTGTACTTTCAAATAGGTTTTGGTGAGAGCAGAAACCAAAATAGATTTTTGTAATTGGATGTGAGTCACTGGTAATTAATGAATTCTACAAATAAGCAAGAAGAAGGATAAAAAAAAAAAATCAATCGCAAAATTCATCCTCACATCAAGGAATATTGCTGGCAGAAATGAATTAAAGAAAAACTGGTTTCTCTCAAAGCAGGAGCTATTATTGCCTGAAGGCCAAAATTTTCCTCTTACCTCCTTCACTCTGCAGAACTGGCTGTCAAAGCCTTCTGGGTGTTTCCACATAGGAGGGCTCAGAGTTTCCTCCTGCCCACATTTTTTCCTGCTGCACATTTATTGTGGTTCTGCTAATGGGGTTTTGCCTCTGTCAAACCAAAATCCCATTTCCTCAGATTATTCCACAGGCAGATAAAGTCATTTAGGAAATTCTTCTCCTAAATTGTACTCCACCCATTTTATCAAGAAATTCTCTCTCCTCCCGCCTGTTCTCATTGAGAACCTCCCTCTTTGCCATTTTCCCCATTCACAATTTCACCAGTGTTTGCTTATTTCCCCACTAGATGTCATCCAAGTTATTTTGTTCTCAAATTCTGAGCATCCCCCCTCAGTCGGCCCTTTAGCTATAATTTCTCAGTTCAAAAGAATTGCCTAAAAGAACGAAATCTTGTGTTCTTTTTAGGATATTGTTTGCCATTGTCTCCAAGATACAAATAAATCTGAGGTACAAAATGTGTGTATTAAGTGATTTGTCTATATCAGAGGGCTAAAAGCACATGTTTGTGTTTTATGGAACTCGGGGGGTTTTGAGCCTGTTAATGAAAATGTTCATGATCATTTTGGATTTGCACAGCCTTGGGCTGGGCAAAGTGGAGGCTCTGTGCCCCTCTCTGCCTCGCTTGCTTGGCTCTAATGAAAAGCAGATCTTTCTCTAGCTCTTTATGCACAGTCACTGTCATTAAAAATACAATGCAGTGTTCCAGGCAGGCACAACACCACACTGCATTTATGGGAATGTTTTATTTAGGATTGGGATTCAGCTGTCAGAGCAGATCTCCCGCTCTCTATTTTCCATGTGTGCCTTTATATTAAATTAAATTGCAATATTCCCTCTAGAAATCCCTGGGATTGGTGCTAATGGAGGTTCAGTGCTTGGACCAGACTAAAGAGAGTCCAAAGCAGCCCCACCTCTCCTGGAATAAATGGTTGCATGTGGTGTCCTCAGTTCCAGATGATTTCACTGCTCTGTTCCAGCTGTCTGGGCCATTGGCTGCTGAATTCCCAGTGTGACAGAGAGCTCTCCATGAAAGTACCTTATTCCAACACTCTGCTAACTCTTCAGGCACACCTGCTAAAGGTGCTTAAGCATCTTTACCAATTTATTGCATAACAGCTGGAGCAGGGCTGGGAAATGCATGAGATTGTTCAGCACTCTGAGTGTGGTGGTGTGGTCCTTGTTTAAGGAGAGTGGTGACAGAAAAAATCAGCTCAATCATCAGCTAAACTGTCCTGGTTTGAAAGGACAGGTGTCTGCTAAGGAAGGCAGGAACCTCCCTTGGAATGGAAAAGGTAAACTCCCTCCCTTTGAATTATTATAATTTTGAAATTAAGGGGCTTTCAGGCAAAGATATGGGAATAACAGTTCTTTATTAGGAAAATTAAAATAAAATGCAGTGACACAAACCAAACCCCACTGCCAGAGTCAGCCCATGCCCTGTCCCCTGTGTGTCAGGGAGGTGTCCCAGCCCCATCCCATGGGGGCTCAGCCCTGCTGCAGTGCCATCTGTGGCTCTGCTGCAGCAGGGATCCTGCACAAGGGGGGAGCTCTCCTCTGCAGCTCCAGGGCTGCTGCAGATGGGCCTGGCAGGGCAGCAGAAAGCTGCTCCTCTGGGAATGCAGCTGGAAGAAGGCTGCCCTGATGTCCCAAACCTCAGATTGTATCCAGGTAGGAATGCTTGGCTCCTCCCCTGGGCAGAGCATCTCCCCATGGGATGATGGAATTTGATCAGCCCTGCAGGGACACTCATTGGCCCATGGACAGAAAACATCTCCTGGAAGGAGGATGGGTTTGTGGAAGAGATAAAGAAAACTGCCCAGTGAACAGAAGATACCTGCCCCACCTCTGACAGATGGTGACAGAATGCATACCCCCAGCACATCTTGCATTTTCCCACCTAAAACACTAAACCCTGCTATTTTCCACTTGAAGAGCTGGAACTGTAGAAGGCAGGGCACTGAACTTTATGGCCTCACTGAGCAGTTGTTCTTGGTGAGATCAATTAGCCATTAATTAGTGTCTGAGGTAAAAGACTGCATTGGGAAAGCCCAGGTGACGAGTTTGCCATGGGAACTCACTGTGGAATTTCACTCACTGTCCATAACTGATAAAATGGTTATTTTTATACTGTCCTTTACAAAGCTATGGCTTCCTGGGTTTGAATTATCCAGTCAACTCTGGTTTATGAACTGCTGATGAATTTTCCCCAGTGAGAGCAGCTCCAGTCCCAGTGCTGCTGCCCCACACTGACTGTGGGCCCAGCCCTGCAGATGTGCTCAGCTGTTTGCTGTGCAAGGAACTGCAGGAGAGTCTGCCCAGACTCCTGAGCACGGGTGGAGAGCCCCAGAAAGTCACTGCAGACAGATCTGAGCCCATTCTGCTGAATTCCTGCTGCCAGCAGCTGGGTTGGTGGGAGTGTTTCACCCAGGAGGAGATGCCAGAGTGCAGAGCTGTCCTGGGCTTGGGAGCCCTGAGCAATCCCCAGCTCTGCAACCACAGTGTTTGCTGCAGGATGGGAGATAACTCTATTGCCAACCCCCATTTCCAGTTCTTGCATTGCATCCCTTAAGCCTGATATTTGCATTTCAAAGCCATGTAGAATATTTAATTTAATTTTTTTTAATGGGCTTGATATTTTGAGCCATGAGAGTGCACATTTTGCAAGTCCTGCTCCTTCAGGTCCTTCAGGCTGTAGGTTGCTAATGAAAGCTGATCAAGTGCCTTGGGTTCTGAAAGAAATCCTTTATATAGTGTGACCTGTGATAAGATCTCAAGAACTGAAAATGCTGCTGTGCTAATCCTATTATTTCCTATCACGGAATGCTGATACACAAACAATTTGGAGAGTCAGTTTGATCAAGCTGACAGCTGAATTAATCACATGGTCACTTTTAGCAGGGTATAAATAAGCAGCAGTTCCTCTGAGGAGAGCTGTACATTCATTAAAAGATGCTGCAAGCCTCTTCCTGCATTATGTAATTATCTCTTTGCCCTCATTTGGTGTCTCCAGCTCAGTGTTGATGATGTATCCAGTGAAACTTCCTACATTTAATGGAGCTGGTTGGAGGTTATTTACAATTTATTTCCTCATCAGTTTTGCTAAATGCCGGTGGTTTGATGCTGTCCTGCAGTGCCACTGGTGGTGTCATCCTCCCCAGGCTGACAGGCACAGCTCAGCCACAGCTCCTCTGCCTCTCATGGGGAAACAGAGCCTGGAATGGGAGCAGAGCTCCTGTGCTCTCTCATCAGCAGCTCCGAAATCCCTCAGGGTTTGCCTCGTGCCTTGGCTGTTTGTGCACCTGCAGCTGCTCCAGCTAAAGGGCACAGCTCAGGTTCTGTGGCTACAGAAGATCTGCCAGCTTTACTTCCCTTTTGTTTTGTTTTTGTTTTTTTATTTATTTATTTGTTTGTTTGTTTGTAATGAGGAGTCATCCCATGAACTGCTCTGAATTATGAGGTGTCTTCAGCTGAAAGGATGAGGAAAGAGAAATTCCTGGGATTCCCATTAAGTGTTGGGAATTGAGTGTTGTTTCCATCACTGCCCCCTTCAATTGCACTGGATGCTGTTTTAAGGCCCTTTCCTTGTGATCTGACCATGTTTGTCAGATCATGCCTTGGCCTGAAGTTTTGCTTCCATGCTTTGTTTTTTGCCTTTGCTCACCATCTCCATTCTTTTGGATGTTCCAGTTTGTTTCCTAGTGAACACAATTATGTCCACATGTTTGTTTCCTAGTGAACACAATTATTTTTCCTCTTCTTGCCCTTCAAACTCTGTGGCATTTCTGATAAATCTCTGAGAATAAAGCCAGACTTGGAGCAGGGTATTTCCAGAGCCCAGGGCCAGCTCTCTGTGCTGCCTCCAGTTCCAGCACTGCTGCAGCTGAACAGAGCTTTTACAAACCTCAGCTTCTGCTCAGCTTGCAGGTCTGGCACGTGGGAAAAACACACCCAAATCCCATCAATTCTTCCTTAAGCTTGCTCTGAAATTCAGCAGGATGAAAAAGAGGGTTCCACTGTGAGTGCAGCTGTGCTGGGGGGTTTCACTGGGACAGGGGCAGTTTGAGGTGCTCATTTTGGGGATGTTTCTGCCATTAAACTGAGTCCAGCAGCACAGCTCTCTGAGCACGAGTGTGTTTGGCACTGCACTTTAAGTAGGTATAAATCCTGTGGCTTTTGGTATTTCACCCACCAGACTGCTGAAATAAGTGCAAAGAATATGAGCAGGAACAACATCTTCTGTCTGAAAAGCAAACAAAATTAACTCTCCCCCACACTTTGATTTTGGCAATACCTCTGCCAAAAAAACAACAAACCAACCTAACTTTATCACCCATCTCTTCAGGCAAAAATCTGTGACAAGGGCTCATTCCCTTTTGCTGTTTTAAACCATTGGTGCTGATGTTCCAAGCCTCAAGCAAGTTCCTTTCAACTCCTTAAATATCTCACATAATATTGGTTTCAGGTTAGAGGTGATTCTTCTTTATGTGTAAGCAGCCAGGTATAAAATAAAGGAAATAAAGAAAATAAAGATAAAAATAATTTTCAGGTCCTGGGGTAAAACTGGAGAAAGGGGGAGGAAAATTCAGCCTGGAAGAGAATAATATCAAATTATTCTGACACAATAACCCTGCAGTGCAGGCAGTGGGTAAAGAAGGAAAACAGTGTTTGATCAGATTGTGCTAGCAAGGGAAATAGAAGTGTGTGCTTACTTCTGTCATCTAAATATTCTCAGGGATCTTTCTGTGGATCTGTAATTCTGTGTTATTTTTTGCATTGAAAACCAGATTGTTTACAAAATACAAGACCTTCCCCTACACCTCTTTTTTCTCCCAATAGTGACCCAAGACTTTGACAATTTTGGTGTTTCTTGGTGCCTTACATTGTGCCTGGCTGAGTTTATCTACTTGGCTTTTCCTTTTGGTTCAAGGCACTTAAGAACCACATTCCCAAAGAACACCCACATTGTTGATGCTTTCTTCCAGAGCCATTTTCAGTAAAGCAGAGAAAATGGGAGGTTTTGCTCCCTTTTGCTGCTTTGGAGATATAGAGTGTAATTTCTCAAATGTTTCAGCATAGGGATGCTTGTACTGGCATTGGCTGACATCTCTCTCAAAAATTATTCAGAACATTCTTTACAAAAAGAAAAACTTTTGTGTCTAAAATGAGAAATTCCTACCAGCCCTAATTTGCAGGAAATTCTGCCTGAACCCCCTTTCAACTCAAGGTCAGCTTAAGCTCCCTCTGGGTGAGAATATAATAGAAAAAAATATAATTATATATACATGTATATGTAACTATATAACACTGATTGTTCTTCCTTTGGTTAGAAAGCCAAACTAAAGATTTTGAATCTTTCATTAACCCTGTGGAAAGTTCCTTAGGTTGATTTTAAACTACAGATTCTCTGCTACTTTTTTTTTTTTTTTACTATATATATATATGTTAATATATATATAGAATCTACATATATGTAGATATATATAAGAATCTATCCAACTTTCTTTGATCAGAAGTGCTGGAGATTTGCATTTATTAAATGAGGTGAAGGTCAATGTTCTTACTGGGAGACTGCATTTAAAGCAAAAGGGAAATACTGAATATTAGGAATTTTTAAATGATTGTAGCATTTATTATAGTTCTGTAGGTATGGAGTTCTTGACGAGAAGGGAAAACCTGTCTAAATAAATAGCATTTCTTTATGGAGAGCTACTTTAAAGGATGTTTACTGTGCTTTAACCCTGAAGCACCCCATGTAAACCATAGGTAAGAGGAAATCTAAACCAGACTGGCAGTGATGAGTGACAGGTAGAAATATCTAAAATATCAGAAACAGCAGGAAGATCATTTTAACCATCTGATTATTTCAAATTTGAGTTGTTTGATCTGATACAGATCACTTATTCTTTATTCAAAAGCAGCTTTAAGCTGGTGGCTGCAAAGCTGGGATGGATGCCCCATAGGTCAGGGTTTCACCCAGGATGTGGCAGCGCTGGCTTTAATTCCATCATGTGCAGTTATTGATGCAGAGTGGAGCAGCTCCAGTGGGGAAGGCTGAAGAGAGCCAGGAGGTGAGCAGTGCAGTGCAGGGAATTTGGGATGGGGTGGGAGGCCAGAGTCCCCCCTCAGTGCTGCCCAATGTCCCCTTCTGGGTGAGCCCCAGCCCTGGGCCGCAGAGCTCCCGCAGTAATTTACAGCAACAAAACCAAATTCACTTTGATGAAGTGCACTTTCTTCTGGCCAAAGGGTTTCACTGCAGGAAAATTCCTGTTCTGCTTGCCAAGTTTGTCCCTGATCCAGCTGTCAGGGGGGGTTTGATGCATCTCTGCTACCTCTGCCCCCAGGACCTGCCCTGCCAGGTCCCTGGCACTGTCTGGGAGCAGAGCCACAGCCCAGGCTCTGACACACCCAGCAGTGGAGTTCTCTGTGCTGCTGCTGCTTTCCATGGTCTCCATTTCTCCCCTCAAATCAACAAAAATAGCTTAAATAGCAAAAATAGCAAAAAAAACCCCAAAAAACCAAAAAACACCAAAACAAAAAAAACCTCACAAAAATAGCAAAAATATTTGCCTGTGTTAGTGGGTAAATAGCTACCCCCTGACACAGGTCAATGACTCTTGCTTTTATCCCTCAGAACCACGGCCAGGCTGGATTTTGGGG
>WBNP01003987.1:0-23466 GCA_013401095.1 Passerina amoena
AACCGAGAGGAAAAATGTGTGTGGAAACTGCTTATTTTAGCCTGCACGCCAGAGCAAATAGAGAAACAAATAATGCCCATTTGGGACCTGAGATTTGTCCAGAGCAGCCACGAGAACAGAGCCATGAATCTTCACCATCCTTAGTCTAGAGCTTCACCTGCATCTTAGTGATTTATCTGAGCCCTACAAAGGGGGTTTGAAGTCCCTGAGGTCCTGTGGATCTCCCCTTCCCTTCCTGTCTAAATCTGATCTCACTGTTCTGCTGTCCTGGATCCAGCACTGACAGCTCCCGGGGGTGGCTGACTGAGCAGGGATGGAGTGTAAGAGGATAGTGCAGGTGGGAATCTCACACCTGAGGAGCTGCAGCTGCACCAATCACCAAAAATGAGCAACAGCCCTGCCCTTAACAGGCCACGGGTGTGTGCAATAAGGAGAGTGCTACAAAAGTGAGGGGTAGCTGGGTGAGAGAGAGCTGGAGTTGTTGGCTGTGCTGTGAAGAAGGAGACAGTGCTGTGGGGAGATGCCTGTGAGAAATCACCAAGAAGGTATGGGAACTTTTGCAATAGGATGATGACAGCTGATCCCCAATATTTCATTTCTCTGATCAGAAAGACTTGAGGTGCTGATGTGAGATGTGGGGTGGCCAGGAGGTGGTTCCCAGGCAGGAGGGGCAGCTGTGATAAGAGGGCTGATAAAGGGGCTGCCTGCTGTGGGAGGGAGTGCCAGGAATGGGGAGTCTGGGAGAGGTGAGGATGCTCCTGGTGGATGTGATAAAGGGGCTGTGATAAAGGGTGTCTGCTGTGGGAGGGAGTGCCAGGAATGAGAAATCTGGGAGAGGTAAGGATGCTCCTGGTGGATCACTGTGGGGAGGTGCTGTGAGCTGTCCCCATGCTCTGGTGGATTTTGGGACTCCTTTACCTGGTGACCTTGCAGTGCACACTGGAGGGTCTCACACCCATTGTGTGCTGGGGCTGTGTCTCTGTTCCAGCAGGGTTTTTAGCAAGGATTCATTCTCCAGCAGGCAGAGGTGGCCTCAGTGAGCTCTGGAGAAACTTTGCTGCTATGGTTTAACTGGCTCACTATGGTGGGGAACTTGAATGTACATGTCTGAATGGTTCTGTAATTAGTGTTTGCATAAATAATGATCCTCATTGCCCAACTTTCAGGAGTTAAATTTCTGTTCTTGGTCATGGAGCTTTTAATTTTTTTGCCCAATGGTGAAATAGTGACTGAATTTTCCTATAATGTTATTATTTCTCTGGGATGCTGCCTCTTACTTATTTCTCTGGCATTGAAATATTTTATCCCCAAGTTTATTTGTTCCAGCCTTGCTCCTCTCCTTTGCACTCCCCAGCATCATATATTCTAATAACATGGAGTTCCTACTTCTGCTGAATGTTCATTGCCCTGCATGTACTAAAGTATATTATAATATAGGCTAACAGCACCAATTCATGTAATTCAGTTATTTTGGGGTGAAAGATTAAATCACTGCTCTGTTGTCTTCCTGTTGAACTGCTTCAGCTTTGCAGATACCATTTGTTTAGCTACTTTTCCTGTTTGATTTATGGTGAAGCTAAAAGCAATTCTGTTGTAGTAGGTGCCATTGAGCTTGACCTCTTGGTCACCTGCATTTCCCTGCTTCATTCTTGGCACACTTCTAAACTGAGCACGGATAAATGAGCATGGATAGCACAAATGGACAGCCTAGATTTAATTAAACAATTGCCTAAGCCTTTCTTATGTGTAGGTTTTTTCTTGACAAACCAGAGCTTTGTTATGTACAAGATTCAGCCTTCCCAGTTAGACCATGTGGGTCTAACTATCAACCCATTTATTCAGGTTTTTTGTCTAATAATTAGCATGAATTTAGGGGGTCACAACAAAATGCATTGTGTTTTTTAGTATATTAATTGTAGATTTCTTGCATTCTATCTGGAGGTGCAAATACAAAGTCAAAAGGAAGAAGGGTCAAGTCTTTATGGAATCTTTATAGAGAATCCAGATCCATTTCAGCAGGGCACTTGGCAAGAGGGAGGTGCTGATTTCCTTGGGTCCATAAATCCTGTGAGATTTATAGATGGGCCCAAGCCGATGAGTCAGAAAATAAAAACAGTTATTGGGAATGTGCTAATAACAGTTTACTGCCTATATGCCAATATTCCTCTCATCTGTAGAGAGAAAATAATCAACCTCATTAGCATAGTGAGATTTATCAGAGCAACTGATGCTTCTGCAATCTGTACATGGCTTTTCATAGGAACAGCTGAGAAATGCTGCCAAGTGTTGATTGATTTGGAGGCTCAAAAGAACTTGCTGAAGAATCATATTTTTGTTATTTGTTTACTTGAGACCTCAAGTAACCCGTTCTATAAAACTTATTTTAGGAAGGTTAATATCTTCTGAAAGATTTTTACTTTCCCTGAGTACTTTCAAAGAGTAAATTATATGAATTTTCAGTCAGGGCATATCAGAACCCAACTATTCTTGGTACCTGTATTTTAAATAGTTCTAAAACTGCAAGTGTTTTAAATTATTATTTTTAATCAACTGATTAGTAAACTAATTTCAGGTCTAATTCCATTTTGTGGATCTTATGAAATTTTGGTGAATTTTTTTCTATCAGTTTAGAGTGTAGGGGGTTTTAGTATTAAACTAAACTAAGAACATATGTTTTTAGCAGCCTGAAATAAATATGTTTATAGTTGACATTGTGCAGAAACTCCTTCCTATTGGAATCACTGCAGGACATTTTATCTGTCCCTCTTTTGGCAGACTACAAATCTGAATGTCACAATGTCCTCAGAATGGCCAGAGGAAAAATTTCCTCTTCTCTTCACTTGCCTTGCAAGCAGAACTGCTGCATTAATATAATTAATTATATAAAAGGGTGACATGTGCTGGTGTAAGATGGACCCAAAGTGGGGGAGCTGGGGTGGAACACCTGGTCCTGGCCCTCTATAAAAGTAAGAGAAGGAATTTCTGTCTCTTTATAAAAGTAAGGGAAGGAACAGATTCCCCAATTCATCCTTCAGCTGTGGGCCACCACAAATGGAGCGAGCTCCTGCATTCAGCTAATTTGATTGAAGATTTTAAATAATCAAAGTAAATGAAAACTGTGCATTTTAAAGAGGGGCCCAATCACAGAGTTCTGATTCTGGTGTGCTGGTGCAGCTGTGTGGGTGCACAGTCACCTGAGAGCAGCTCAGGCTCTGATCAGCCTCCCACAGGAATGGGCTTTGGAGCCTCGTTAGCAGAGAATTGATTGGAAATTGGGACAAAGCTGCTCATGTTCAAGTGAAACCAGGAGCTGGAGCAAGACTTGGCCTCTCTGTGTGCCCTGGCAGGCCCGGTTCTGTCACCTTCCCCCTCCAAACCCAACTGGGAGAGGTCAATCCCCACAGCTTTGGGCTCTGATGTTCCACTGCACAAATATGCAAACTATCCGAGCTGGCTTGGAAACACTTTAAAGATTAATTTCCTTTTAATTATCTCTTTGATCAAACTGCTGGAGTCAGCTGCCTTCCCCCAGCACACAAGGATATTTTTCAGAGAGAAATACCAATAAAAAATAAACCATCAAAACCATATTTGTATCTGAATTCCACCTTTATCTGGCAGCTCAGGAACAAATGCCTCTAGAGTGGAATGGAATTAATACCTTCTCTGCTGATAAATTTCTCATCAAAGCCACACAAATTAAATTTGAGTGTCTCTTCCAAAGCTTTTACTCTTCATCACTTGGGCCATATTTATTTATAGTTCTCACCAAACTTATGCAAAAGGATATGTTCAGTATTTTTTATTTTCTTAGCCCTGATTAGTGCTGCATTCCCAATGGATGAGTTTTCTCTTATCTTTATCTCCTTTTTTGTTCTCACAGATGGGATTTTTTTTTCCTGAATACACCCATTACATCATTATTTCTTTTTAAGAAGTGAATCTTCCTCATAATTGATTTGTTCAGCATTCACATATTTAAATATTTTAAGCAGAATAAGCATTTGCTTTGACCTTAGTAAAATAAATTAAACATTTTTTTTCCTACACTTTTGACAAGAACAGTTAGTTCTGGACTGGAACTTAAAAGACCTGGCCTAAACTTTATTATGTGACATCTTTTTTAGCATAAACAAATATTTAAATTTTCTCTTTGCCTCAAGTCTCTATTTTGTTAATGGGGATATTAATACTTTGCATTTTTATAACAGTTTAATGGATCAAATACTCGAGCCATATTTAGATACAGATATTGTATAGATAATAAATAGATATATACCCATAACTATGTAGAGAAAAACCAGATATGCATCATGTATTTAATAGATGATAATTTGGTGTTTATTACAAGACTGAAAAAGAATTTAAAAGCTTTCAAGGATGGAATTTGATTCTAAATGGGATTTTGGTATTTTGTGCTCTGTAACCCTGCATTATTTATATATTCTATATTATTTCTAACTATAAATTTGATTATTTCATTGATTTGTACAAGAAGTTAAGCAGAGTCTAGGTTAAATTTGTGAAGTGTAGTGGTCTTTCAGATCTTCTACATAAATTCCAAATATTTTAAAACTGGGTAAAACTTTCTTTAATTCTAATGGCTGCAGATCACTGACAAAGTCAGTTTGTGACCAAAAGTGTCAAAATTCTACTCCCCAATGAGTAATGAAAATACTTGTAAAGATGATTTCTAAACAATTTAGAAATGAATCAATCCCCCATAAATGACTTGCTTATCAAGGAAAATATTTTGTAAGGTTTCTCTAACATTTATTGGAGATGGATTCATTCAGGATGCACCATGTTTATTAATTCAAGAAAACCCCAATTAAATCCAGAATGTTCTGACTTTCACCAAGGAGTAAGGAGAGTCCTCTGAAGTGAGTAATTTGTATTCCAGTAGGGGAACAAAAATCAAACCCAGGTACTGTAAGAGGAATAATGATTTCGGTTCCCAATATCAGTTCAGAGTCATTCTGTGACAGCTCCAGCAGCAGCAGCCCTGTAGAGGGGCTGGATTTATTTCCTTTAGGTGCCAGAGGGCATTCCTGGTCTGCAGGGATGCAGATGTTCAGCTGCAGAGCAACATCTGTTTGCTTTCCTGAGCTCTGCCCCGTGCCTGGGTCTGGGGATCAATGGGCTGTTTTCCCCATGGTGGGTGCATTCAGCCAGCCTGGCGAGCTGAAATAATTCCTGCTGCTCTCGTGGTCCTTAATAAATAATTTTAGCTGTGATTCATGTGGTAACTGGCTGATAAAGATAATTTCAGGCTTGCGTTGCAGATACAGGTGT
Organism: Passerina amoena; assembly: GCA_013401095.1. Classification (NCBI taxonomy): domain Eukaryota; kingdom Metazoa; phylum Chordata; class Aves; order Passeriformes; family Cardinalidae; genus Passerina; species Passerina amoena. The sequence goes on from WBNP01003987.1 coordinate 5,296, forward strand.
CTCACTGAAAAATAACATTGATTCCTGATAACAAAGCAAGCCTAGATATCCCTAGTGCAGTGTGTAGTGTGTTTTTTTTTCTTTAAAATTCTTCCTGTAGCCATGCTGATAATTTTCATTACCAGAACTTCTGTATATTTGTTCTGTGTGCATTTTCAGTTTGTGGGCTCAGCTCAGAGGTACATCTGAAATTTAGACTCCCTAGTGAGCAGTGATGCTGTCCTCAAACTCCTGCTAAAAATCACCATGCCCTCCGAAGTCTGTCCTTAAATCTGGCCTCCTTCCCTCTCTACACCTAATATGTATTTTTTTAAGCAAATTAAATTCAACATAGAAATTTATTTTTTAGTAGGGTGAAGGACAAGGCTTGTAGTACAGGGGAATTAAATAACTGTGATTCATTCAGTCATTGGTGGCACAAATTTAAATAAGCATTGCCAAAGCATAGCCTCGACATGCTGGAATTGGCATCCAAAACCAGAAACCAAAATGTTGGCATGGAGGAGCTCGCCCTGTCTGAAAGTTTGCTCCTTATGAAAGAGGCAATCAGAAGAGGGATGGTTAATAATGGACAGTGGAAGAAAAAGAAAAATACTGTGAGAACAGAGGGAACTTCTTCATCAGTGTCTGTTATTAAAAGCAGCAGTATTTGTGTGTGCCTTGGCCCAGAGGCTTAATGAAATGCTTGAAGAAAAGATGATTTTCTTCCTGTTGAAAGAATGAAATTCAGGTAACAGGGAGACAATTTAGCTGTATCTTCATCAGTCCCTGTTTTATTCCTCTGCTCCTGTGCTGTGAGTGTCTCTCGCGAGCCTTGGGACTTTCTCAGTGAGATCATTGACCCGCAGCTTTCATCTCTCTTTAAAGCTTGAGAGAAGCAAGGAGCAGGGCTTGGACTGAAAGGCTAAATTGGTGTAAATTGGTGCTTCTGCCTGCCCTGGAGGCTGACCCTGCCTCATTTGTCTCATCATCCGCTGGGGATGCTGAACTCCCTTGGGATTTCTCAGCACAGTGGAGCTCTCCTGGTGCTTCCCACCCCTGGACTCAGATCAGCTGCTGTGGCAGGAGAGCTCTGCAAGGCTGTGACTTGTTAGTGGCACAACCAAATCCACTTTATCTAGTGAGTGCTGCAGCAGAAAAGTATTAAGAAGTGGCTTCTTGTGGGTTTTTCCAACTCGACATCTGCTGGTGGACTCGTGTCAGACTGAATCAAATTCTAAAAGTCTCATTGTTTGGACTCTTAGTTACCTCTTGCTGCAAATGTAGTGATTTTAGGTTTTGTCCTAAAGTAATGACATATATATGACATCTCAAGTATTTTCTCTTAGCTAAATGCCACATTTTAGGCAGGTTGTTGGGCCATATTTTCAGTTTCTGTTTTAGTGCCTCTAGGAGTGAAGGATTGAAACTGAATTTGACTCATGTTGGCAAATTATTCAGTGTACTATTAAAGAGAACACAGAAAAACAATTGAACTAAGAGTTCATATTTAGTGGGATTGTAACAACTCCTGAAACTTGAATTTAAGTGGCTAAAAAGGCTAATTTCTAATACCCTGACTAACTTCATCTTAGGAGTTGGTAATGACTTTATAAACATCTTTAGCTGCTTTCTTTGTGCTTTGCAGAACTTGAGGTACAAAAAAAAATTAAAAGTGTTTTTTAAAAAGGAATTAAATGCTCAGTAGTGCAGCATATCTTATTCTCAGGCTTGCCTGAATATTTTGGGATGAAATTAAGCTGACTCCCAAGGACTGTGTCCCGGTACAGGAGACATGGTGAAGTGAAGCTCTTCAGCATTTGGGGCTGTTCTGGTTCCTGCACCCTCCTTGGAGTGCTCTGGCTCTGGTACAAGTCCCTGAAGTTCTGGAAGGAATTTTACAGCTCACACAAAGCATGGAAGGTTTATAATTAGTTTGAGAGCAGAGCAGGGCTGGGAAGCAGCAGACAATTAGCTGCAAAGAATGAGCCCCCATCAGCAGCTGAGGGGTTTGGTGGAGCTGTGCTTGGAAACCAGGCTGGCAGCTGTGTGCGAGTGCTGATGCACCCCGAGCTTCTGAAAAGGGAGCACTGGCAAGGGATTCCCAGCAAACAGCCAGACCCAGAGCCAGCCTGGGCCAGCTGGGCCATATGGAGCCAGCAGCAGTGCAGCCCTTCCCTCTCCCCATCCTCTCCAATCCATCTGGGATAGGAAGGAGCCAAGCCCCAGCAGCATTGGTGTGCTAATTTGGGATCCAGAAGGTGGGAGAACACTGCCTGGGGCATTGCTGGAGCTGGGGAACTCCTCTAGGAGCTGTTGGGAAGGTTCTCTGGGGATCAGAGCTTTTGAAGGGGCTGGCGCTGTCAGCCTGACAAGTTCCAAGGCAGGGTGACAGCCAAGGGGTGCCAACCCACATCCCTCCCTCTTCAAAAACAGGCACCAGGCTGCTCCTACCAGAGCTGAGGTTTGGCTCAGCAGCTGCAGGAGTCATCCTTAGGTCACTTATGGAGTGGGTGCCAGAGAGATTTTATCCAAAAAAAGGCAAGATACTGTGAGGCAAATGCACCTCTGTGAAGTGTGTGCTGGAAGTCCCAGAGTCGCACCACAGTCAGAGCTGCGAGGGAGATTGTTTAGTCCAAGGCAGGATCTCCTGAGGAAAGTTTTTTGCATTATTTTAGGATCAAAATTACATGTTCACAGGGCATAAAATTGCTGCTGTGAAGTCTGAAGTTATGTGATAACAGTATGAAATTTTATGTAATGAGAACATTTCTCATCTCAGATGGAACCTAATTGTGTGTTGTGTGTCAGATAAAGGAGTCAGGCAATGCTGCAAGACTGCTGCTAATGGAAAAATCTTTTTTTTTTTTTTTTTTGTTTCTGCTGCTTATGTTTAACATTGTTGGAAATGTTGGAAACAATATTGTATCTCTTTTCCTGAAGATGATGATACCTAATTAAAGAAACACCTTGCTGTAAGGGATAAAATATCAGCTATTTCTATTCTGAATTTCTAATCCATCTCTTGCAGGAAGTAGCCTAACATGAGAGACACTTTTAAAGAGAAATTCTTCTTAGTGGCTGCTCTGTATTGAGGTCTTCTGAGCACACAGGAATCCAAATTTATCTCTCTGTATCATTGCTGCCTGAAGACAGCTCTTGGAGTTGCATCTAATGTGATCATATGGATATTTCTAAAAAAGAAAAATCCCTCAGTTCTACCCCCTACTACAGGGCTCACTCCAGGATAGGATACCTGTGAATCCATCTGTCCTTCCAGAAATAATGCTGGAAAAGATGAGGAATGTGTGGGAGTATTTCCTGGGTGGCCCCTGGCATGAGACATGTGCAATTTCCAGGGAGGAATTTACACACTTGGGAAAGAGAGGGAGATTTGAAGCTTAAAAGGAAACTGAAAGAGCCAAGAGCTTGCCAGAAAAAAAAATAAAGAAAAATCCCAAATTTGGCTTCCTAACAACTGTGAGGGGGTTATTTGGGGTTACATGGAGAATGTACTGCACTGGCATCCTGGGATGGTTTCTTGATAGAGTTTGCTGATTTGTGGTGATCTGCTCTGCTTTGTTGGTTTTGGCTATTTCATCCATATAAATTTCTATTTATATAAATTTATATATATTTTTTTCTATCTATATAAATTTCTATTTATGGCTCAGGAACCAGAATTTCTTTCTTAAGCAATGTATGGTCTGAAAATTCCAGTCCCTTCTAGGAACTTGAGCCTCCAGAAGTTTGTGGAATTGGAATATCAGCAGCTGCTTTTCCGTGTGACTGCAGTAACGTCTTGGGAAATTCACGAGATAATGATGGGAGTTGTTGCTCCATCAACTTCACTTCTTATTTGCAGTGAAATGCTTTGCTCTGCATTCTACCGTCTCTTCAGAAATACTCTCAGATTTATTTGTATCTAAACTTTAGTCCATTTAAACTTACATGAATGGGAGGAGCAGGAAGTTCAGATTTTGGCAATTATGGTTGGTGAGTCGCTGCCAAAGACTATGAAGTGTCTGGGGGTTTGTTTTGGTTTGGTTTTTTTCCCCTCTGGTCAGCACATAGTTTTTAAAAGAGATTTATTAGAAGCCACTAATAAAAGTGGTGATGCGTGCTCATATGGCATAAGGCATCTTTTTATTTATCATCACTTTTCATTTATTTGCTGGTGAATGATGGATTAGTTTAGAAATAGCCATTGCAAGTACACAAACTTCAATTTCCAAAAAGTACTTGGCAGAAATAACTCAAGACATAAGCTTTCTGTAAGAGGAAGTGAAAGCAAAGGATGAGATTTGGCCAAAACTTGTTCTTGTGTGCATCTCTCTTATTTCTTTTTTTTTTTTTTTTCTCATGAAGGACAGGCATTAGATTGTGAAGAATATTTGATTTAAAAAAAAAATCTGATTATAACAGAAATCAAAAATTTGATTTAAAAAAAAACCCTGATTTTAACACAACCAAGTAAATAGTGTTTCTCTCCTACTGGTGAGCTTTGAGCACATTTGTGATTTTAGAATTACTGTCAATACAGCTTTTACTGATTTGTCTCCTGCTAAGAGAAGATGAATGGGATGTGTAAGGGGAGCAGAGGAGCTGCAGGAATTTCCACTCTCAGAAGGAATTGCACAAAGCCAGGGCTCAGACAGTAGCCTGCACCTCCTGGTATTGTTTTGTGTTTATTTAAAATCCTCCAGTCTGCCAGCGAGGTTGGGACCATCCCTGGAGAAGAGAAGCTTTATGCTATTGCCAAGCAGCATCTCTTTGATTAAACACATCAATTAATGCTGCTGTAATCGAACAAAATGGGGTCCTTTTGGCTTTAACCTTTCTTAATGTGCCATGTCTGCTGCAGACAAGAATGTTTTTAATTGAGGGAATAATGCTGTGCACACTAAAGAGTACTTCTTTTTCTAGTAGAGAGAAATATCCCTCAGTGTGCTCTGGCCTGGGTTTAAGTAGCTCTGTTAGCCAATAATTTTATTTACCACTGCCAGCCAGTCCCAGTGGCTCTTGGGAGAGTTGGAGAACTTGAGTTTTGCAGCTTTTGGGACACTGAAAGACCCCCAGTAAATCTGCATGAGCAGAGAGTGTCCCAACCCAATTCAGGTGTATTCTATCAAACTAAAAGGTTTTTTACACCTTAGTGGTGCCTCAACCCAATTCAGGTGTATTCTGTCAAGCTAGAAGATTTTTTACACCTTGTCCTTCAGGGTTGAGCTTGTGTGAGCTGTGCTTGCACCCCTGCTCACACTGGATGTTGTGGTGAGCCTGTGATGGATGGAATTGCTGCAGGGCTGCTCCACCAGCCCAGGTGTGACACCTGAAATAACCTTAATGAAATTAAGATTACACCACTTGTTAAAGCTCTTTGATGTTTCACAGTGTAAGGTGTGACATGGAATCATTGGAGTGGAATCATTCAGGCTGGAAAATCCCTCCAAGATTGAGGCCAGCCTTTGGCTGGACACCACCGGGTTGGTTAAAATCTGGGTGCCACATCCAGGTGTTGATCTCTACATGCCCAGGGAGCCATCAGAAATTCATAATAAGAATTAAGGAAAATACTGTGCCATTGCTCTTTTCATCAATTTCTAATAGAACAAAATAATTACTTGAAAACAAAGAAATAGTTGCTAAAATAAGCCAGCATGGAATTTAGAAACCTACATTCAAGTTATCTGATGTAGTGAGGCAATAATCAGAATTTTTGAGGAGAAAGTTCCATGTTTCTGTCCTGATATAGCTCAAACTTGAGTGACTTTTTTTTTGGTAGTTTTTTCTTTCTTTTTAGGAGTTGTGCTTTTTCTTGGGTTTTTAATTAAGCTTCCCTGCATGCTAACATTGGCTCCAGAAAATCTTGAATAAATATAAGAGGTAATGTTTTAAATAAAAATAAATGAAGTTAATTAAAATACTAAATTCAAAATTGTCAGCATTTCAGCATTTCTGTTTATGAAGTGCTCCAGTGATAAATTAAGTTAAATCTAGAGTGACAGAGAAGAATGTAGCTTAAAATTGCCTTTTTCATTGTAACCTAAAGAAAGAATCAGCAGAGAAGAAAAAATGTGAAGGTATGGCAACACTTTTAGTTTGAATGCACACTGAATATCAGCAATATTTACCCATTATTTAGGCATTGCAGTGCTCTGCAGTGTGTCAGAGTGTGCTGACTATAGAAACCTCTGTGGGCCCAGGAGCAGGCAGTGCTGTGAGTTCTCTCTCAGATTAACAGGGATCATTCACTGCCTCCACCCAAAGCTGCACCAATCTCTGATGAGCAGATACAGAAAATGCACACGAGTTCTGCTGCAGCTGGAGGGATGCTCAGGGAAAACATTGATCACTTTGCTTTTCCTCCTCGGGAAGCCACTCAAATCCGACGTTTCTAAACCCGGGAGTGATGCCATGTAATGCAGGCATGTAATCCCATCATGGAAAATAGAGATGGTTTATAGCTTGTGCTGACTGGGTTATGGAGGTGCCCACTGTTCTGCCACCTCCCTTCTGATCTGGCCATGGTTTTCCACTCCAGCTCCCAGTTTTACCCAGGAATTCATGCTGGAAAGTTTTCCTCAGCCATTAACCTAGGTTAAGCTCCTCACACATGCGGCTTATTGAGGTTCTGCCCTTCTCAAGCTGGATGTGCTGTAGCATTTATTTATTACAAAATATTTTAAAAAGATCATGAAGCAGTGTGTGGGAACTTTTCCTTAGAAGCCATGGTGTACTTTTTATGGTATATGCAAGGAAGATCAGGAAACACTGAGCTGCCTGCTCTTTTTTATGTTGTGTTTGTAGTAAAAGGCTGTAGCCATGTTTGGAGTGAAAGGTCTGAGTCTTTAAATTGCTAGAGAATGGGATCTGGCTTAGACCAAGTAAGAAATGTCTTTATTTCTCCTGGAACTGACACAGTAATGAGTTAAATGCTGATGGGGCACTAGCTTGGCAGGCAGATGGCACAAATATGGTATGCTGAGGAATAATTCACTTACATGGACATTTCTATAGACTCTTCTGTGAAGAAAGGCATGGTTGGCTGGTGGGATTTTCCTTTGTGTTTTAGCCCAGACTCCAAAATGTAATTTCTGTTTTTTTTTTTTTTTTTTTTATTTTTAGTGTGTGATTTGGCAAATGAGCATATAGCCTGAGCAGATTTGGGCCTGTGTATAGAGTTTAGGAGCCAGGTCGAAAATAGAAAAATGTTTCTTTTTTTCTGCTTTTTTTTTTACCTCTCCCTCATTATCTTGGCATGTTATATTTTCTTCCAAACTGGTTAAGCCTGTAATGTTGAAGGATGTCAGCTGCTCTGCAGAAATAGATCCATAGGGCTCCATCCAGCAGGTGCTGAGCACCCAGAGCAATGGACAGCTGTGCGATTCCTACAGTTACAAATGGGGATTGCATTTACCTGCAGGCTTGATTTCTTCCTGGGCTGGAAGGGAAAAGCCATGCAGCACCTCCTAGGGATAAAGCTGTCAAGAAAACATCTCTTGATTGGCTACTGTTGATGGAGCTTTGGGGTTCTACCTGCAGAAGTCTTTGCTGTTTGATGTTGTGTGAGGATGGCTCATCTAATGAACACCTCAAGTACTTTTTTGCCTAGTTCATCTATTTTTCATTAGCAGTCTCTCTAGGCTGGCACAGGTTTGCTGGTGCTCTAAAGCACACACCATCTTGTAATCTTTTGTTACACGAAATCGAACAAGTCTGATGAGATGAGCACAAAAATTGAGAAGCTTGGTGTAAGTGGAAGTTCAAATCAAGTTGGGTTGCTGTTTCTCTATTGTTCATGTGATTGTTGTGTGAGCAGTAGCCAAATGTGTGATGATTGTTTTTTAAAAACATTCACCAGTTCTGGGAGATCAGCTCCTCATCTTCTCTTGGATTTGGGATTCCCTGTAGAAGAACTCTTCCATATTTTCTGTTGGTTTGCTGGAACATCCCACACAAGTTTCACCAGCTTGAAACTAAATTCTCCCAGAAAAACAGACAAAATTTCCCTGATTTACTGCCTGATTTATGGTAATAAAATGATATTCGGGAAAAGCAGTGTCCCTCTCATAACTTTGAGGAAAATGGGCCATTTGACCTTGTATTTAGTAAAGACAATAGCCAGCTATCTGCTCCTACCTTCCAGCTCAATGTGACATCTCAGGTCTTTACTCTGCGCTTTCCTTGAGGCACTGGTGCTTTCATTTTGCTTGATGTAGAGTAACAGAAATGTTTTGATTGAAGGGACCAGCCAAAGCTAACTTCAGTGTTTACCCTGAAGCACGATCCTTGTGAGCACATGGGCTCTATTCATCCAACCATTACAGAAAATGGTATTTTCTAAAGTAAAAAAGACTCTTACATTCACTGATTTCTCTGTAAATGAAGGCCCAGGGTGTTCCCTGTGGGGCTGCCATTCCACAGAAAGGTATGGATTGAAGAAGAGGGGGAGACTTGTGTGTCTAACTCAAACATGTCAAGTGTTCACTTCTTTGCTGCAGAAGAATAATGCATTTAATTAGCCCATCATTGTGACAAATTGGTTGTGATGAGGCTGTCTATCTCAGGAGAGTGATGCTAATCTTTCTTGTAGTTTAAAGGCTCTCCTGTGTTGGCATGAGAGAGATAACTCATCTTTTTGGGGCCGTGGGAAAACAAGAAATTCTTCCTAATGAAAAGATGGGATGCTTTGGTTGCCTTTTAGAGGTATTTATTTAAATGAGGAATGGCTTTGAGGACCATTAAAATCTTGAAGGATTAAATCCTTGTGTACTTAACTAGTTTTGTTTTAATCTATTGACTCAGCATCTATGGAACCAGATTTGTGCTAATACAAATACAACAGATGGATTTTCATTTTCTTTTTTCGATCTCTACTGTTGTGGTTTTTCATTGTGGTTAGGGATCATGGAAAAGATGTTTTTATTGTTATTCCTGGTTTTCAGAACCTCATGTTGACAATGTTTTAGTTGATGGAATTTCCTGTTCATTTCAGCGTAACATGCTAAGTTTCTCATCATGGAAATGTAAAAGTAGGTAGTTGCTTGAAACAGTTCTTAAATGAGTTGCAAATATCAGGGAAATCTTGCCAGATCTCAGCTCTTTATTCCACTTTTTTTTTTTTTTTTTTTTCTCCCCCTCCTCTGCTTTATACCTGACAGTCATTTTCCTGCACTGACCTATTTCACTGATCAAGTGGACTTTTTCCCTTCCCTAACAAGTCTGGAAGGTTTGTCTGAGGAGGAGGCAGAACAGAAGTGCTCAGCTCACCCCAGAGTGTCTGGCCAGTTTGAGGTTAATTGGTGAGAAATGGGCCCAAGCTGCAGGGAGAGGATGAATGAGCCCAGCAAGGAGTGGGGAAGGGAACTCGGAGTTCTGGTGGCGCTGCTGATTTATGCAGAAACATGTTCAGATTAGGCTGGAGCAGTTCAGAACCTAAGGCATGGCAATTCCTGGCAAATTCTGGGCTTTTCAAAGACAGCTGTTCATTAAACAGGAGATCATGTAGAGGAGAAACTGCTGGAATTTCCTTGACCTGCAGCAGGTCAGGGTCTGCAGAGGAGTTGGCAAAGGTTGGGTTTGCTTGTTAGGCTCATTAGAGTTTGTTACCAGATTGTTTCATTTGTTGCTGAGGGAAAGGCAGAGGAAGCATTTCAATAAAAGCTGGTTAAAGCTGTCACTGCTTCTGTGCTAGTGAATTACACAACTCTTGCTTCTACCCTTTTTCTTGTTTTCCCTTTCCTTTTTAATGAATAGTGATCACCTGTCTTGCAAATAAGTGACCTTATCAAACAATGTGCTTTTCATCCCTTGCTTTCATCTGGTCTGGAGGGCTTAATTTAAATAGATAGAAGTTGGTTTTTTTTCCATTGATTTGAAATTTTTAGAATAATTTCCTTTTTTCCAATTAACCTCAGTGTGATGTTGTGTTCTTCAGAGTGTTTGATATAACCACAAAAGACACAAATCTCCCTTCTTCTTCTTCTTACTTTGTCTTGTTTTGTCAAGTAGATTATTGCAAATTAAGTTGGACTTTCTTTCAGACCTGTATAGCCTGAAAGAGTTTTCCCTTGCTTTGGTTGCGTGTTTGCATGCAGACTTGGCTTCTAAACTTTCACCTGACCTTTAAACAAAAAAGAAAAAAAATCCAAGAATCCAAAGATTGGCAATTCATTCTATAGAAACACTGGACCATTGATAAACTTTGGTCTTTCTGACATGCTGAAAAAACATTGGTGGGATTCAAATACAGCTGCTGCATCCAACTGGCAGCAGGCTTGATAACAGAATTTCAGGATTTTTTTTTAATTTTCTTCATTATTTAATGTATTTATTTTGTCATTTTAAAGAACACATCTCAGGCCAGCCATGTCTGTCCCCTGTCCCATGAGCTTCCTATAAGGTTCATACAGCAGTAGACATAGCAGGAAAAGCTCCAGTGATGCTGCAGGAAAGCCAAATCACCCTCAGGGCTTCCTGACAGGCACTTGGAGAACTCCTAAGAACACGATTTGTGGTGTTGGAGATATTGCTGTTCCTTATCCCTTCTTCTGGTTTAATCCCTTATCACAGCAAAGTTGTGCTTGTGCTGGAGTAGAGGTGTATGGGAGAGGGATTTGCTTTCTAATTAAATGGATTATAGATAATATAAATAGATTTTTGTAAGTGTAAGTACATTTATTTGCTTAGTTTTTAACTTCCACCTCCCCCAGTCTTTGCAAGCCAGTGTGATTTGAACTTTTGGATAAATCTCCCTTCATTTCCTCCTAGGTTTGTGTGCTTCAGTCACATTGCAGGAGGTGACATGTATATAAAAACCACTCAAATCAAACACAAATTAAACATTGATAAGGTTAGGCTGTGGCTTGATAAATGGAAGTTGTGAATAAAGAACCACAGCTTCAGATGAGGCAGGATTTCTCTGGGAATGTGTTTAAACTTGGTGGGGATTTTTCTATGCTCACATTAAGCTGCTGGAATCACTCAGCAGATTCTCTTGAGCCTGATTTATCCACAACTATATTTGTTTTGTTGTTGTTGGGGATTTTTAGATCCTATATTTAGATCTTGTATTTATCCTTCCATGTTGTTTGAGCAAACTTAAAGTCAGCTCTTCACTGATGCTGCAGGGGCAGAGCTGCTCTCAGGAGACCTCCCAAAGGTCCTGCCAGGTCCAGGAGAAGAAAACAGGTCAAGTACTGAGTCAGGAAGGCTGGGCCCTTGCTAACCATCCCTTTCCACTTGTGGAGCTGATAAGCTGTAAAATAACAGCATTTTTTCACTGAAAATTGATTGAATTCCATGCAATTATATCTAGGTAATGTGGGAAAAAAAACAAAACAAACCATAAGTTGCACTTCTGTACTACAAAATAAGAAAGCTCCGAATATAACTTTTCATGTTGAGTTTCTGCTTATTTAACCACATGCATGCTTTTTTGAGGATGTGAAGCAAATCAAATATAAATAATATAATGTGTTTTAAGAAAAGTTTTTTTACTGTTTTGTGATTATTTCTTAGTTTGGTGTTTTGCAGCTGCTTCTTAGCTTGCCGTACCCAGAAGAGCCTGGCACGTGTGCATTTAATGCAATAAGTTGCTGAAGTTAAAATTTGGATTGAGTTTTCCCATTTAAAAGCCTGACATCTGAGACTTCTATAGTGTGAATTTTGACAGGTTAATGGTTTGATTTGGAATTTGTTTACGTGTGTAGTCTCATCAGAAGTGTTTCCATCCTCACCTGTGTGTCCCTGAAGGGAAGGGACAGATACTTTCCTTTTTCTGTTCTCATTACTGGGTACATTTGCATTGAAACAGGATAATTACAATACCTTCTGCTTACAGTGGATTCCCCATGTACTGTTAATGAGATACAGCCTCCTTGCTTCCATTTTGTGAACAATTATGTAACTTGCTCTGCCATGTTAAACAGTTTGTGTTTCACCCCACAAAGGTGTGAAGTGATTCATAACTGTGCTGGGATCATAAAATCACTTTGTTGGTATAAAACTGTCAAGGGTGAAAAGCAATCCAGGAGCACCAGGGATGTGTGCTGGAGGAGGGAATGGGACCTGGAGCTGCCAGGGCAGAGCAAAGCAGAGAGAATTCAAGAATTGCACATTCTCCTTTCCATCCCCTCCTGCCTCTGTCCCCTCCGGGCTGGCAGGGACAGGAGCATCCCTGGTGACTGCAGGAAAGCATTTACAGATTGATAACCCTGTTACCAGGAGGGCAATAACCCTGTTTGGGTGGGAGGGGAAGAGCAGCCTGGTTTGTGCTCTCTGTACCTCGGTGAGACCCCAAATGCCTGCAGGCTCTGGGGGTGCCTTGCACAAGGACAGACATTGCCCATTTTGCTGCCCTCTCACTTTGTCCTGCTGGAGCTGCTGTGGTTTTGCTGTCATTCATTTCTTCACTGCAGGGAGCTCGGAATGAGCTTGTTAAATGTTCTCAGTACCTTAAACAGGGCACTCTGCAGCCGTGTTTGAAATGCTCACTGGGTTAGCAAAGCCTTTGGGGTTTTTTGCCCCCATTCTTTCTGAGCATTTTCTGTGCATCTCTCCTATCTCAAGTGTCACTCTGCATTTTCCCCACTGGATTTCTGGCTGCTTTCTTGTGTGGTTCGCTTCCTTAAGCACTGTGGGTTTGTTTTTAAATTGTTTTCCTTCAGGAGTCGGTTGCCAGTAGGATGAAGTAGGAAGGGAGTTTGTCCAAGCCCAACAATTTTAACACAAATGCTGATTTCCCTGCATGTCTAAGGACTCACCTTGGTGCTAAGCCTGCTCAGGAGGTGGCTCAAATCTCTCTGGTCTCTCTTGCCAATTCCTTCTTTGTTGCAGCTCCCATCTCTCCTGGCAATATAACTGTTTTAAAAGCGCCACTCATGTCTTGATCACAGCTGGCATTTGTGTGTTTTGGCAGAGGAAAAGAAGGTGCAGTAAAGGATTTGTTTCCCATAATATATACACTGTACTTAACAGCATTCAGAATGATTGGTCAGAGGTGTTGGCCTGAGGAGAGCTAAAAAAGTACCTGTGAGCATCCCTCAATTTCCTTGATATAAATCCTTGTTCAGGCTAGGTGCTCACATTTGGAATGAGTTTCTGAAATTATTCCATTTCAGGCCAAGCTTTGTGAGGCTTGGTTTGCCAGAGCCCTTGCTGTTCCCCCAGGCATTCCACAACAACCCTTCTCCCTTCCCCGTGCTGCAGGGCAGTGCCAGGCAGCCCACCCAGGGCTCGGGAACACTTGGATAACTACAAACAAAGGAGTTTTCCCTTTAATTGGCGCCTAGCATAGGAGGATAGCCTTCTGAAGGAAGCTTTAATTAGAGCTGAAGGAGCTGAGCTGGTGTCTGAACCCAGGCATTTGTTTCTTTGATAGCAGCCAGCTTTGGCTACGCTGGCAGAAAGTTCATGGAGATTACTTTGCTTTCCCTCCCAAACAAGTTGGGTGTTTTTAATCAGATCCTAAAGAGCAGAAGCAGCTTTTGGATCTGCTGGCTTTGTTCTGTTACTTCACTGCGCAGTTCTAACAGCTTTTTAATGCATTTTGATGTTTGGGTTTTTAATTTTTAAACCAGGTTCTCTATTACTGATGAAAAGTCAACATCAAAGGTACTAATGTGGAGGTAAGTCTTCTCCTTGTCTGAAAAAGAAACAGAAACATCCCAGCTATCTGATTTCCAAGGGAATGCTTAATTTTATTATGCCAAATGCAGGTGCTACATATTAAGTGCTGAAACTTAGCTAGCAGCAGTCACTCAGTGTTAGAAGGCCACAGTGTAATGTAATTTTAAAATGGGAATGTGTAGTTTATGCATATGGAAAAGGATAATAAGAAATTCTTGGGTTTTGTGCTGCCATTTGCATAGCACAGAAACAGAATGTCCCTCTTCTGTAGTTGACTGGAAGGTCAGGAGGTTTCTGGTTTTAATGGCTTGAAAAATCCCTTTGTTATGACAAATCCTATTTCTCGGGCAGATGTATTTTCATTTTGCCCTTGCTGCAGTCACTCGTGTTTAATACAAAATGGAACCTCCTCCTTCAGCAGGCACAGAGCCCCAGCAGGGCTGGGCTCCATCTCCTGTCCTGAGCTGTGTCCCCAGGCTGCCACAGGGACACCCATGGCAATGTGGCTCACACAAAAGCAGTTTCCAGCTGCCTGCACTGAATCTTGCCCCTGTTTTAGTGCCTCCAGACCTTCTCACCCAGAGCTATTCTGGGCAGCACTGGGGGTGGCTGTGCAGCCTGCCTGGCAGGGAAACCTTGGGGCATCCTTCCTCAAGGTGTTGCCAGTTGAGTTTTCCAGGGTACTCAGGTTTCCTGACATGTTTCCCTGAACAATTCTTCAAGAGAATGTCAAACCAAAATATTTACCTTGTGATGTGGGTTTTTACCTGAGATTTTTGTGCTTTTGCACCCACCATAAATAAGGAAAGCCTCAGTTTCAGTGTGCCTGTGCTGTTCTCCACGCTGCATGGTGAATGTGTGTCCCTGGCCTCGGGCTCCCAGCACCAAACTGCCCTCAATCGTTGTAGGTATTATTCTGAAAACTTAATTTCTGGGTCAGAAATACAAATGATCCAAAGCAGGTTGCAAATGGCCCCTAAATTCCCCCTTTTCAAGGGTTGTTGCGTTCTCCTACTTCATTTCATCAGCAGAATTCTCCATTGGCATTGAGTGCTGAAGGCATCAACTAAATTGCCAAATGAACGATCTCAGAGGATGGGGAAGCTCTGGAGCTCCTTGGAGTGCTTCAATGGTCAGTTTGCAGGAGGGGACCCTGTCCCCAGTGTGGCAGAGCTGGGCATTCAGGGAATGTTGGATGTCCTGAGTTCCTGCACTGTTGGGGGGTGGAGGGAGTGTTCTCAGGGAAGGAAATGGCTCTGCAGAGGTCACGTTCCATCATCTGTCAGGGCTTTTCTACAGGGGTTTTGTGAGTAGGAGGGAGGCTGTTTAAGCCAGAAAGGGGGCACCAGGTTTGTAAACTTGAATAAAAAAAAATCCTGAATCAGAACTTTCCAGGGGATCAGCTCTGGAAGGTGGGAGAGAAGTTGTTTGTTTTAGCACCACAACCCCTGTGGTCATTGTAAAATCTTTTTTACCGTGTTTTATTCCTTTTTGCTTTTCCACCTTCTGTAGTTTTAAAATCCCTAATATTCTTGGTGGAAAAAAAAATCTTTATGAATCTTTCTTTTGTTGATGAGAATTGGAAGGGTTTTTTTTCTTCCTTCAAACTTAACTTAATTCAGAAATATTGATTTCTGAAACCTTCAGCAATCTCATTCCTTTTGGAGATGGAGTAGGTCAGTGAATCTGTTTGCAGCCAGGAGAAGTCAGGAATGCCCAAAAGTGAGGAAGCCACCAGTGAGGTCTCTGTGCAGTTTATTGAGGGGAGTGTTCACTGACCATGAGCCCTGTGATGAGGGAAAAGGGTCACAAAACCCCACAGGCACAGCTGGTAAATGTTGTCCACCAAAACCCATTTTTTAACAAATTAAACTGAGATATTTTCCTCTTCAATACTCATTAAAAGCACAATGATATATCTTCACCATTTTAGCAGGGCTACAAGGAACTAGCCCTATTTACTTTTGTTTGCACTGCTCTTGGGATTTTTCAAATATTATACCTGAAGGGTTTCAAGCTGAACAACTGATTTTATTCTCCTAAGGTTGTTAAATGATATAGCAGATTTATGTTTGCTTATGTAGCTTCTGTTCCGCTTCATGAACACTTCATGAATGCTTTGAATGCTCAAAATGTCTCAGTCAACTTAGAGAAAACTAAAGACACAATTTCTGTTTGGGTTTAATTGTTGTTATTTTTCTATTTTCCCTCCCTGTAAGGTTTTGGTTCAGATTGCTTCCTTGCCTAAGATAAAACCATCACAGTTCTCTTCAATCTTGCAATTATTTATCACTCTAAATGTGCACTGCCTAATTAGAGGACCAGAATACTTTAGACACTTTGATAATTTTCCTGTTGTGGCTAAAATTTTTTCCTCCTGTCCTAAAATAGCAAATACCCCTGAACTGGTGTTTTTGGTTGTCTTGCTGGTAAACAACTGACAAATAAAAGGCTTGGTTGGTTTTCCAACTACACATCTGATAGGGGGCACTGGAGAAAAGCTTGATTGACAATTCTGAACAACAAAATTTGTTTTTCTAACATCACTATTAGATCATAGTCCAAAAGTACGTGTGAAAATGGAGAGGAACTGTCTTTTAGTGTGTGAAAAATATTCTTCTCAAAGGCAAGAGATTTCTAAACACCCTCCTACTCTGAAGCATCTCGGGTTCTTCAGAGCCACCCAAATGTAGGAACAAGAAAGGGGAATAAATCTCTTCCTCATTAATTTAACTGGATACCTAAATTAGGGCCTGTTGTGTCCACTGACAAATTCTCTGTTCTCCTTGGTTTGAAGCCAATCTGATCAAATTGTGTCTGGAAATGGCTTCAAATGTGAAGTGAGTTCAGTAAGGAAGAGCTGTGAAGTGTAAAGTAACAGTGGAGATGTAGAAAACCCAGCATGAATATTTGGAAACAAAGCCCTCATTAAGTTATGGAGTTCAGGCATTGATTTGGGAGATTTTGAGCTAAGTCAAACATCCCCATGTTGCTGGAACAGAGCTGAGCTGATCTGCCTTGTGCTGGGAGCTGCTGCTGGGGTTTCATTTGTTGGGAAGGTCCTGGTAACTTGTGTACTGATCTGATGGAGTTTGTGGGTGATTTATTAAAAACTGAGAGAGTGACATCCCTTAGGGAGCTGTGTGTGTTTTCATGTTGGCCTTGTTTAGATACACCTTATCAGCACTAAGCCATAAAAAGTTTATTTTGAAAATACAAGTGGCTGCTGAATAAAGTTCTTATGATAAAATTCTGTAGGGAATATTTCACAGGAGAGAAATGAATGTTTCCTAAATAAACTAAATTTAATTCTTATAAGTACCTGAATGTATAGGCTACCACAGAGAGAGACTGAAAATTGTATTTTAAAACTAAATCCTTTTTCATAGGGAAACAAAACATGAATTATACTTTTTTTTTTTTAAAGTCACCAATTAATATAAGCAAATCTGTTTGATACAAGTTCTTTGGTTTTTGTAGGTCAAAACTCTTTGGTCTGGTCTAATTCTTTGCAGGCTGGTAATTTGATGTACACCCTGATAATACAAAATAGTGAATCCTGATCAATATGAATGATTTTATTGAGATTGATCATTCCAGACTGAGATCAGAGAATGTTTCAGTCTGTGCTACAAAGAGGAGAGCAGAAAATCATGAAGATAGAAACAGTTTTCCCCAGAACTGGTGGGCTGCTAGAGTTAAGGATTAAGGAGGTGATATGTTAATTATTAATAACTTTATTTTGGGCTAATATTGCTCAGCAAGAATTTTATTCATAAAGCAGACAATGTAGAAACAGGATTAGAGTGGTGGGTGTTTGTTTGCTGACATTTCCACTCATTGCAATAGAAGCTGCATTTCTAGAAACAAAAAAATTCTTTTTCTTTGTGATTTATAGGAAGATGTCTAAAGTAATTCAGCTTGATAAGCAGGTCTTTCAGGAATGCTTAAATGCTTAAAGAAGAAATGGATATGTCCTTTAGGTTATTATATACAGGCTGGCAACTTGCTGGGTGATGCTTTCTGTCTTATTTCTATTCCTTGCTCTGGAAAGCCAGAACCCAATAAATGATAAACAAAGCTGAAAAGGAACTTCAGCAAAGGGCAGAAGCCTTTAAGGATCAGAGGATCTTCCTGGCCAGGCCCCATTGCCTTCAGCATCTCTGCTGAAAGGAATTCTCACCTGCCAGAAGCGGAAATTCATTTGCTGAATGACAACCAGCAATGCCACCGCTGGTAGTGAGCTGATGACTCCATTCCTTATTCTCTTGGCAGCTCTTATTATTATGAACATAAAGATAATCAGTTCCCTGTCACTTCCCAAATCTACCTTCCCTTCCCTCACACAGCCTGGTTTCAGCTGCACACTGCATTATTTATGTGTTGTTTTTACTAATCCTCGCTGGCCTCAAACGTTACAGTAATCTTGCAATCTAGGTAGAAATATGACCCATAATAAGCCCGAGGATGAAGTGACAATGCCAATAATCATTGCTGAAGGGATTTTTAGAGCTTTGTAGTGCCATAGGGGTCCTCCACTAATTTAAAGGAGACAAAGCA
>WBNP01003988.1:0-39140 GCA_013401095.1 Passerina amoena
TCAGCAAAACACTGTCCCTCCTTGAGTCAACAAGTAAAGAGGAAATACTTTCTATGCAGTAGCAGTTGTTTATAGTTAACCAGAGAACAATATTTATAGGGATTATTGAAAATGACAGGGTCTGCAAAACATGCAGCTCCTGTTTCCTGACAGCCATTGCAAAGATTCAGGCATCTCCTGAGGTCAGTTTCTCTGGTGTACAGCTTCAGCCTAGGGCAACACCTGCCAAGTGATAGGCAAGTTTATGTTACCACAGAAAACTAGTAGAAACTGAATTCAATATTTGATGAAACAACAGCTCATTTTTAACATAAATGATAAGGGGCAATTATTTCACTAGGGTGCCCAATGTCCATGAAACAGTAGCTATGCAAAAAAGACAATTCCAACTTGTGGGTCAAATGCTATCATAAATTCAACGTGCGTACAAACCTTTAAACCCTTGTCTATATGTTATTCTGCAATATAAGGAACAGTTGCCTCTTTGCCGTTCCTACCAGCTCCCAGCAAAGAGGGAGTTCTAGGGAGTGGCTGGAGATGGACAAATGCTCCAAAGTGCTCAGTTTGATTCTGCAAAACTGCCAGATTTTTTCCCTTTTGATAAAGCTGAGGGCTCTTGGGCAGTGTTTGGAGAGACTGGAGTTTTCCAAGGCATCACTTACTGAAGTAATTTCAGTCGTTTGGAAAAGTAAGACCTCAGTGTCCCAACTGGCAGAGGCGCCATCCCTGAGGCGCCCAGCGGCCACCCTGGAGCCTGCAGCATTTTCACCCGCGTTTGCTCTTACCTGCCATTGCTGGGGAGCTTCACTCTTGATAATCGGGTACTGCCTGAGAACTCAAGTGAGAGATTTGCTGGTGAGAAACATCAGGACCAGGTGTGAGGGGAATTGCCGGGCGCATGGAGCCGCTCCCGGTCCCGTGCTGCCCTCTGGAAAGTGGCTCCAGAACGGCCCCAGCGCCAGCCCGGCTGCCCTTACCTGCTCCTCGGGGCCCGTAGCACACCTGCGGCCGGGCTGGGAGCGGCCCTTCATAAAATCACTGAATATCCTGAGCTGGAAAGGAACCACAAGGATCACCGAGTCCAACTCTTCCCGGCGGCCCGGCCCTAGGGCAGCGCCAGCGGGGGCGGGATCAGGATCGGCGCCGCCCGCAGCCCCAGCTCCGGCTTCTTTTCCCTCTGCATCTGGTTTCATTTGATATCCCACAGCTGTAGTTCTTGTACTGTGAGTGGCAGTGAAGGGTCAGTCCGTGCTCTTCTCCCCTGTCCGCTGGTTATTTTTGTGGACTTGCAGCGTGTGCCGGCTGAACCACCTCTTTCCTGGACTGTTCTTTGTGGGCGATCTGTATTCCGAAACCACTCTGCTTTCAATCCTTTCCAGTGCTCTTCTCTGCCCCTGTATAATTTCTTGAAGTGAGAGAACCAGCTCTACACATAGTTTTCACACTGTGGACATGCCTTGCATATACCCAGTAGTCTGACGATTTTCTGCTCTGTGGTCCATATAATTCCTGATGTAAAATTACTACTTTTTTGACGGCTATGGAGTGTCGAGCTGATAAGCGTGTGGAATTATCCATCATAATTAGAAGATTTTGCTCCTTTTTGGTGATAGACAGCTCAAAGTCCTTTATTTTAAAAGTGAGGCCAATCTGTTTGGTTTGTCTCCCATAAGCATCTCTTAATGTTCACAGAGACTAAAAATAACTTTCACTTGTCTAATGGACTGGTCTTAGTTGTCATAGAGGTTAGAAGGTTAGAAACTGTGCTGGTCTTAGTCTCATAGAGGTTAGAAGGTTAGAAAGTACCTTTATGCTCTATGAACACATTACCTATTGGAGGAATTTGGCACAGGTTTGTAGCTTATATACTATTCTTCAGATATATTGTAGGTACACTTCCCTACTGGTATCTAAAATACTTTTAATCTTGATTTGTAGCCCCAAACCCTCTAAAGAAGATTAATAACTTTTATTCCCTGAAAATCTAATCAAGAAACTGGATAAAAGTTGATTTTCTATTGATTTTCTTGGGGCAGGCATTGGGTACCTAGAAAAGGAGGTTGGAAATACATTTTTTTAAAAATAGCTGTAGCATTTGCTTATTGGTCTACTTATTTAGAAAGTTTATGAGTTGGATTTAATTCTGTCTTCAACTTGAGGGGAACCAAACACCCATTCTTAAAGAATGACCCCCACATCAAACTGCAAGTTGTTTATTCTGGAGTGGGTACATCATCAGTTCTTGTTGAAGCTGTTTCACTGCAGAAAAATACTTTATGTTTTAGTGAAGGAAAAGAGAGAAAGTGGTTATAATTTTATTACTTAGGCACTGGGATGACCTTGGAACAGGAAAGCTCCAGTCTTTATGTAAAGAAGTGCTGAAATTTTTAACATGCAACAGCAGATGAATGCTGTAGTGATGCACTGCAGAAGGTGAGGGTAACCCAGGTTCTTGTTCATAAATCCCTTGGGGAGGATTAAAGGGAAAGAACACTGAATGATTGGTAAAGGATTGCTTCCTAATGTCCAGTCTGAACGTGCCTTGGTGCAGCTTTGAACCATTCCCACTGTCACTGGATCCAAGAGAGGAGAGCTGAGCTCTTCCTACTAAACCATTGAGAAACAACCAGGTTTATTCCTTCAAGGCAGCAAAGAGTTGAGTCATAAACACAAATTTCTTCAGCAATTGAACTAGGTGAAAGTTTCCCCCTCCCACTTTGTGAGATGACACAGCACACAATATTGTGATGCACAATAGCTGTTGTATAAATTTGTGTGGAAATGCTAATACTGCATTTGTGTGTGTATGTTCTATACACATTGCATACTGTGGGTTAGAGTGCAAAGGATGGCACCTTAGAAAATAAACAAATCAGGATAAATGAAATATATTAGGATATAACCGCGCAGGAACTGTTCTTACGCCTTTTCCTAGGGTTGATAATGAAGTTTACAAGTATATCAATGCTTTAAGACGCTGTGTATCTAAAGGATATTTGTTGTGCCCTCTAGCGCCCAGTGCGAGGGTTTTACCTTTACAGCAGAAGCGAAGCCTCCCCCACGGACGAGCATTTAATCCCTAATGCAAATTCCGCCCGAGACAAAATGTTTTAAGAACCTTTGCTGCCGATGATAATAAACAGCAAGGAAATCGATGCTAACAAACCATTAGTGTGGGAGAAATCCTATTTCAGGATTAGTTTTCCGTGACTTTTGCAGAGAACGCAGCTACTGGGGGAACAGTTCTAAGCAGCGAGTACTGTGGTTCTGCACTGAAAAGGAAGAAAAAAGGAGAAACTGAGAAATAATATCCAACAGAAGATAGGTCTTTCCCCCCATATTCGTCACAATAACACCGCAGCTATTCCCAGGCTTGTTTTGTCATGTAGTAAAGATGACAGTCACTCTCGTATTGATCTTTCTTCTTAGAGCAGAAAGGTTCACAGGCTTGTGCAACAGGGAGGGAGGAAGGAAGGACGGATGGATGGACAGATGGACTGTGGGACTAACAGCCTCTCACTGTGACCTGTTTTCTTCTTAGCCTGTCTGTATGGTGATGAGTAACAGAAATTGAAAATGGTAACCTCTGGGGTTAAGTCTGTAATACACTCTCTAAATCAAAAGCAAACCAGAAACAGGGATAGTGCCCCAGAAAACATCTCTTATCAGTTGTTTAGCTTATTTTTAAACTTTGTGATGTTAAATAATTAACACTATGAAATTATATAAATTAAATATATATCTAAGGCTTTTGTCTGTTTGAAATGGAATTGCAGTTTTTGCTAGCAAATCTTTGCCAGGGTGTAAGAGGACTACTTCAGTCCAATACGAATTTGTTACTTTCAAAATTTTAATCCCTTCTGTAATTTTTGATTGAGGAGTCTGGCTTGAGATGCTCTTTTGAAGAGAACCTGAAGTTTCAAATCTGACTATGAATTCAGTCCTTTTCTGTAAGACACAGCATATCTAGGATTTGTCTTTGCATCTGAATAATGAGAATCTTTGCTAAATGTAACTGTCTTTCTTTGCCCCATTTGTGATAACAAAAGGCAATAGGAAGTGTCTGCACTCTCTCACAATTACTTGTGGAACATTTAATGTAAATATAGAGTGAAATTAATATTAACTGGTACTTAAAGAGGCAATAAATAAGCAGTTTCATTTCAGGGCAAGGTACTTTATGAAGTATTTGAACTGAGAATGACAATGCACTAGCTATGATATTAAAGAACCTTAATACATCTGAGCATAGTTTTTTGAGAAGGTATTTTAAAATCTGCTGATATTCTACAACTCCACCTATTTGACTTTGAACAAGTTTGAAACGCAGTTTTAAAGATTGTGGGCCTTTTCAGGACAGAGGTGAAGAAGGGACTAAGCAGATTTTCTATGCCACTAATTCTTCCCTTATATGAAAGAAAAACTTGGGAGACCTGTTTCAATAGTCATTGCACATCAAAATTGTTTCTATCCTTAATGTAATTTCTCTCTATTGTGGAGAAAAGACCATGCATTCTGTTTTTATATTCAAGCTGATGCTTCTTTGGATTTGAAAAGTGGTGCTGGAAAGAAGTCCAGCAGCTGCCTGAAGTCTGTTATGGTGGGAGATAGCAATCCTATACAGCTGATCAACTGTACAGAGGCATCAGAACGTACGTAAGGTGCTGCCTCTGGTGAGTCCAGTGACATGTGTGGCATTATGTATTTCAGAAGCAACTAATTTTAGCTATTATTTCCAAAGCAATTTTTACAGGTTCCTCTCACATGCCAGAGTACTAGTCTGAAACATCTGCTGACTCCATGCACCTGCAAAGGCCATGGGGAGAAAAGCCAGGGAAATGAAGAGGGAGCACCCACTTGCTCAGTGTGCCATGACCTCATCCTGGCAGGTCGTTATGGGACAGACCCATGACAGTAACCTGGTGATTGCTTTCCAGTTACTGTTGAGCTCTTCACTGACTTGGAATCAAGCTATGATATGGGATCAAGTCCTGTACAGGAGCACACGATCCCATGAGCTGAGCACTAGCAATCCTGGTAAAAAAATCATCAAAGGAAAATTGTTTTAACGCACAGTGCCCTGCCCAGGCTCAGGATTAACAACCTGGCACTGGAAATAGTGAGCAGCTCAGTGACAACTGGCTCCAAAACAAATACAGCTATTTAGCCATAGCTCAAAAGAATAATGTTATGCAGAGGACATAATTCTGGGGGGGGGAGCCCTCTGGATTTCCACCAAAACCAGACTGTCTAACGCTTCAGCAGGAGCAAAGCAAAGTCTTTTTCTTTTGTGCCCTGACACCAACTAACTGAGCCTGCTGAGAGCGACAGAATAGCCAGGACGGCGCTTGCCGTGCCCAAGCCCGGCTGGGGGTGCTGAAGAGCTGAGAACGGCGCCGTGAGATGCTTTAAACTCCTTGAGCTGCGCGGAGCAGCAGATCCACCCCCAAACCAGCGTGTTTTCTCCCTTGTCCGGGTAGTTGCAAAATAAATAGGAAATTAATCAAAATCTTTCTTGTGTTTGCCAGGTGTGGCTCTGCCGAGCAGCTATTTTGTTGCTTCCACCATCCTTTCTTGGTCCATTTTATATGTCAGATAAGGAATCTAGATACCTCGGGTTTCACCTGTATATTTAATAGTTTACTCATAGAACAGATGTTGTCATCATAATACTTGTTACAAACGAGGGTGATGATAGGCAAACTGATGCTTTTAGAGACTAGGAGGGACTTGACAAAAAGATACAACCACCTCCTTCAATCTGCCTATGGACAAAACTTCAGCCCTTTAAACTGTGTGCTGTCCAATCTGTTATGCTCAAAATCCATCAGGAGAAAACTTTCTGACTTAGGATTTGAACTGGAATTTTAAAGGTAATGATTGTGTAGCGTGAAACACAGGAAAAATCCCTGGAGCCAGAGCTGGGATCCAAACTCCTCTCTGCACTACCAGGGCCAGCCAGCAGGCCACAGCCGTACTGCACAAGAGCTGCTGCCGCCTGAACTCTCTTCTGCAGGTGGGACTCTCTGCAGCACGGAGGTGCTCTGACTTCCCCCTGTCCTCACCTCCTGCTCTTCTACAGTTTCGTGGCTGAGGTGCCCTGAAGTGCGAAACCTGCGATAGAATTCTCTCCAGGGAGACAGGGTTTCAATTCCAGTCTTAATCATTGGGCTATAGTGTAGACAGGGAAAAATAGAATAATCAGCACGTGCACGCTTGGGAAAAGATATGTGCCAACTTCTGTGTATGGGAGTGGAGGCTGGTTGGTAGTTGTCCCCCTGGGATGTACCAAAATGGTTGGGGAAGCAGATGATTCAAGACATATTCCCGATATTACTTGCTTTTGCATTACTGTTGGCTAGCTACAGATCATCTGTCTTTCTGTTGCCCTGGGACTCTGGAGCCAGAAGCCTCTTTGCCAGGATGTCCATGTTGGCTCTTCTCTCTCGGTCAATGGACCCTGTGCAGGCTGCAGCCAGCAAAGGGCTGCCCTGGGGAGCAGCTGGGGTTTGGTTGGTGGCCTTCTGGAAAATGACTGCTTGCAGCCCAGCTTCTTAGCACCTGTCAGGTCAGGGCCCGAGCGCTGCCATGGGCTGCTTATAGGCTGTGATTCTCTCAGATAAATAGTAGGTTTACAACATTGATATACAATGTAAGCCTTTGCCGGGCTGGAGTGTTACTATATCTGATAGCTACTACTGCCCCCTTGGGATTCCAGTCATCAGAGGTGTGCAAGGGTAATCTTCACAGAAATGTAACCAGTACCCATATATGCCTCCTCCTCATGCAGGGAAAGGAGGAAGGCATTCCCACATAAGGAGGTGTTCCTGCAGTCTACTGCAGAAGCCAGCTTGGTAAGCTGCCCTGAAGGGTAGATGTTACAGCTTTACAGAATGACCAATACAATGTTTTGGCAATTGACTGAGTGGAGGTTAGAGTGATGCAAAATTACATATTCATACAAGTTGTTATTAATTCAATGATTTCCTTGTGTTTTGGGAGTTCTGGTTTGAGAAATATTTGTTGCTGTAGTATGAACTAAAATTCACACAACTCAGTGTGCCCCAGTGCTTTAGATTGCTTCTGGCTTGGTCTGCATGAAAGAGTTGGCAGAGACTTGTGTATGGCTCAGAAAGGTCTGTCCCAGGCACTAAGGGGCACTAGTCATACAGCTGTATGCATACTTCTTTCTTTTCATGTTGCTGTGGGCTATCCCCGTTTGCTCCCAGACCTCCTACGCAAAAGGCACAAGCACAAACTTACTTCCCTGCAGCACCCTAACTAGTAGTGCAGATCCAACACTGCTGACATAGAGAGAGCCCTTACATTTGAGAATTACTTCCTTGCCACACATCTGTGTTGCCCAGCCCCTTCCCCTCCCCCTCTCTTTGCTGCCTGCACTGTTGCAAACCCCAAGAGCAATGAGCAGAGCTGAGAAATCCCCCAAATTCAGTTATCCGTGCAGCTACTCAGCATGACTCTCACAGCACTCAACATGTGCATTGCTTCCCCCATTGGGTTTTTTGACCTTTTCTGTGGCCTATTGTCATCTAGCATCCTGTGTTCACACCACCTCACAAGCCAAAATAGTTTGTTCTGGGATTAATTTCTGTGGTTCAGGGGTTCAACCTGACAAGTAATGGAACAGCAGTCAAAGCTTACAGCAAAGCCCCAAGTAGAAAATAGAAAGAGATAAATTCCTTTCCCTCTCCTCTCTCTGCAAACTCAAATGATCAACCTAAAGGATTCTCCATACATTTTTGGATAAAGAGACATCATTCCCTTTGAATTGCTCTGTCCCATAACAGAATCCCTCTCTACTGCAGTTTTACCTTGTGGGAAGATAGCATAACAAGGTATGTGTAATTTCTTCCCATTCTTGAACTACTGCAATGATAGCACAATTGTTCCTGGAAAAGTGTGTATTAATGTTTGTGATAGTGAATACACAAATATGAAAAATTATTGTGGCTTAGAGGTCGGACAGTCAAGGGAATATGTGCAAGTTGGGGAAGTAAGAACAATTCATTTCTTCCACTGACAATCTCCTTGGGCATGGGAAAGTAGCACAGACTCCTATTTTGAACAGTCATTCACTCAAGTTCATTTATCTTGATTTTTGGATGCTTGTCTTGAAACAGATGGGGTGGGAGCACCCCTGTATCAGCATATTCCTTAGAGAACCCCTGGCAATAGGCACTCATGAGTTGAGCTTGAGTTGAGCTCTCAGAAAAAAAAAGCTACTTTTGAAAGAAGGGCTTTAAGGCTAAGGTTATGAAAATGCTGGTTATCATGAATGCTTATTTCAAAAGGTCAGCTAGCGCCCAAGATGAGTGTTCCAGGAGTGAGGGAAGGAAGGGCGTCTCCCCTGCTGCTGCTGTTGCTCTGGGGAATCACAGCCCACAAGTGACACGAATGCTGACAGCATTCTGCCCCGTGCTTGAAAAGGGGCCAAGGGTGATGAAGCTTGGATGCACTCTGCTCAAGAATACTGTTGCTGTGACCAAATGTTGCTCCACAGCAGAGCTGTAAATTATGACGGTGGTTTAGAGCTGATCTTAGGTGGCCTTGCTGCCACGTAATAGGGTTATCTCTTCAACCAAGGTTGTTTTAACTGTAAGAAAGGATAGGAAAATAGAAATATGAGAGAAATGGGAACAAGAACATGCACTACATGTTCCTGGGCTGTGTAAATGAGTCATGGAATTGAGTTAAAAAAAATAATAAAAGAATAGGAACCTCTGTGGGTAACTAGTCATCCGCTATATTAGTGATATAATAGGAACATTTAGTCTGGGACTAACAGAAACCAATTTTTTCCCTTCTTTTTCTACCAAAATCTTTAACCAAATGTGCATACACTGCTCTCTTTCAAACATCTCTGTTTCATGGCAGACTTCAAACTTTTTACTTCATCTGTTGCAGTACAGGCAGATTTGGATGTAATAGAATACATAACCTGATGGTTTATGGATCACACTTGCATTTCTCTGAGCATCGCTCTAACAATATCATAGAACAAACACTTAGCTGCTTGCGTAACCTTGTAGGTGTTGGTGGTTTTGCTGCAGAGGCATTTAGTCAAACGATTCTCCCCAGCAATGTGTTCTGAAGCACGGTGGTGTTTTCAGGCCTGCTGGAAACATGCCAGCCTTCTGCTGAGCCTTACATGTGCTGGGGCATGACTTGGATCATGTGTGAATGTATTGCCTGCACTGTTCACTAATTGTAATGGTTTCACCCCTTATGCTGTAGTGACTAATTTCTTTATTTGCATGGACATGGCAGGTAATGCTCCTAAATCTCTTCTTACGGTTTCTGATGTGGGCTGATACTTGACTTTCTAATGCTCATGTCCTCTCCTCATGACATTGCTTCTGGAATGTCATGTTCTCAAAGACAAGTTTCAACTTCATTTTGATTGCCATATCCAGCCTCCTTGCTTGACTTGCTGCCTTGGAGCAGTATAAAAGCTAAAATCATTCTTTCACTATGTTGAAAGGTCTCTAGAGAAGAATGGCGCTGTGATAGTTCTTTGTATAGTACATGGCATGTATTATTTGCTTTCTCACTTGCACAACACAATTGTATTTTGGAAAACTGCCTGCTTACAATTACATGCTGGGATTTATATAAAAGATCATGAAAATAACATTTGTTTGAAGCAGATGTTGGACTGCATGCTTGTGCATGCCTCCAGGATCTGTGTGTGTGAGCACCTTCCTAACAATTTTTTTTATCCATACCATCCTACTCAGTAGCTGTACTGAACAGTTGTACTGTTCACTTTCCTTTAAACCCTGCTGAGATCTTTTCTTGGGGTGGAGAATCTGTGTGATGAGGAGGAAATGGCAGTGGTCTAGTCAGATGTCTAGACTGCATCATTTTTTCCTGGCCCCCTGCAGAATGTAGAGGTGAGGGCTCTGCAGATTAATGATTTTAGGCTGAAGGTGTGTGACACGACATACTAACCCCTCTGTGCTACAGGACATGTTGTGTAAAGGAGAGCTGGCTCAGAGCCAGCAGCATCTAAAAAATGCAGAAATCATGTGCTGCCATGTGTTAGGGGTGCTGCTCAGGAAGGTTTCCTCTGGCTTCCCCTAGAGTTAGAAAGATACACACAGAGCCAAGGGTTGAGCTGCAGCTTGTGCAGGTTTGGACTTTGGGCTTTAAAGATTAACTCTGTTTTTCCCAGAGCCCAGGACTGTGCAGTATCACGTGCCAAATTGTACTTATAATTTTGGTTCTTAAATGAAAAATGTGGGTGTGTGGAAGGAAATAATTGTATGTAAATGATGTCATGCAATGTGAGAGAAGAGAAAGTGAGCCTTTGTTTCCCTCTGTACGTGATTTTCCAAATAGAGCAACCTTTGCTGCATTCAGATAGTGTAGAGGACTAACAGGAAAACAGCTGCCAGCATGAAAACCAAGAACAAGTCTTCTGTAGGATCCTGAATCAAAACTAAATAACTTGCATGAAAATAAGACTGTGAGTCTTGGATGTAAATCTTCACTATTGATAATAAAAAAAAATATTTTTTTTGTCAACAGAAAGACTCATCCTAAACTGGGTACAAGTCTTTACTTAATCTTAACATTTGTGGGGTACAAAGTTTAAGCACTCAGCTGAGTTACCTCAATATGTAATGTCAGCTTTTATTGCTTGATAGCCTACTTTTATAAAGCCAACCTATGCAGTCCAAGATGCCATTTCTGTTACCTGCATAAATATGTTAAATTTTACTGGCAGTTTTTAATGTCAGAAGTACTTATACAGTTTAAGAGGGCCTGGATTAGCATTAATTAGAATAGCTAACAGTTACTTCAGACAGTCTAAGTACAGCTGCAATTACAGCCACTTCCTCTATAAAAGTGAAGCCAAAAGATTTTAACCCAGTTTTTAATGACGTTATATCTCTGTGTCTGTATTCCAAAACTTCACCTTGGAAATGAAGCCATATTCAGAAAAAGTCTCACATCTTTAGCTCATATTTGCAATGTGAAAGGAAGGATGAGCTGAAGTTCTTGGGATTTGAATTGCTACTGTTGTTAAATCTAAGAGGAACCTAGTGACAGAACTTCAGCATCTGTAGGATTTGATCCATGGAACACTAATAAATAATATTAGTATTCTTGGCAGTTGTCTCTATTACAAAACAAATAGACATCTCACAATCTCTGTCAGTCAACACTTTTATGGAGGAGCTGTTACAGAGGACTTGAGATCAGGTCTGTTCTATAGTGTCTTTTCCATGTAACTACCAGGCAGGAAAAAAAAAAAAGGCACTCAGAAAAAAGCTTTTCGAAGTACCTGCCTTAATACTGAACCCCGTGAATGAAAGTCCTGTGAAATGAATTGATTGCATCAAACTGCAGCCTGATTCTGCAGCTTCTCACTTTACAATGCTGGCTTTTAAGAGCTCTTGCAGGAAAGCTTGTGAAAAAGGAGAAGTTGTTTAAAAGCCCTGCCTTCCTTCCTTCCTTCCTTTGTTGGACTGCTGTGGAGGTGTCTAGATCCTGCTGAATACTTTGGGATTTGTTTGATATTGTATTTGCCTTGCTGAGGGTTACACAGAAGGACTCTGAAGAGAATAGGCTTTGAGCTCACTTAGAAAGTGCAACAAAAATGGTGAAGGCTGCATGAAGGGATTAAAAAGGGCCAGATCCTGAGCAGTCTGGCAGCCATGGAGAAGCTGGTCCCAGTATAACTAGTGTGGTATCTTAGCATGTGTATTGTACAAGCTTTTGAAAAGGAAGTTGTGAGAGAAAGCAAAGGGACCACATACATAATGAAATTACATTATGAGTAACAAAAGTACCACCAGGCCTGTGGGCCTCCCTTTCTCCAGGATCTGTTTGAGCCTTCATTTCCTTCTAACTGTATTCTGTGATGGGGCATTGTTTCATTTCCATGCCTGTTTAGAAAACCTTTCCCTTTTTGGTGCCCCAGACTGCACCAAAATGAGTAGTGCCACGATGATGTCCCCTGTGGTGACTTACCAACATGTTGGCCGGGAGCAGCCCAGTGCCAGTACTAGCCCAAGGATGTCAACAGGGGTAGAGGTAGACAAAGATGGAAGAAATGGAAAATGAAATAAGGTGGAGCTTAGGAAAGCCTTCAGATGCTCCTGGGGCAACAGAAGAATGGTGGAAGCAATTGCTGCTGTTTCCCTGATGGTTGCTGCCTCTCTCAGTACACTCATCCCTTCATCAGTCTCTTTCCTTGCTTTCCAGGGCTTTGAACAGGACAAAATTGGCCACTTCAATATCCTTCCTGAACCATATGGATAACATCTTTCCTTTTAATTCTTCAGAAACTGAATGAAGCTGCAGAGATCTGATTTTACTATTCATATATTCCCTGCAAGTGCTCCCTGTGCCCAGCATGGTCCCAGCAATGGGATTCTGTGTCCCCTTTTGCAACAGGCAGAGAATTAGCCACACTTGTATTGTGATTTTAATCTAAATTCCTGAGAAAAGGCCAAGATCCATAATTTCACCTCAAAAATCTGAACATGTACATCATGCTGTCTTGTATCAATTTTACTGCCTTCTTGTTCTATTGCTTTAGAAGAACTTTGCCTGAATACAGAGGTATTTCCTAGTAACTGAGCAAATCTCAAGTCTACTGATGAGTGTGAAGTCTTGCTGCCTTGAAACATGAGCCCTCTGGGTTGGAATGGCTGAGTTCTGAGAAAAGAAGGGAAAAGATAAAAAGGCTGATCTCTTAAGAAATTCATTTGTGATTTGAAGGAATTCTAGAAGTGTGTGGGGAAATTAACATGAGATGAAACCTAAACCAAAACTCTAATAATTTATTTTGAAACCAAATTTTAAAAAACCAAAAATGATCCTAAAATCTCATTGTGTCCCTTTATTAAAGACAAACACTATCTTCTCGTAAATTTTCTAAGTGTCCTTTTAAAAAGTTAAACCAGTATGATTTCCTCTTGATCTTTCTTGAGTTCAACTTGTGACTGTTACTAGGAGGAAGTTGGCTGCTGTGTTTTGCATGAAGTTATGCTGTATTGCTGATATGTTACAATTTATACAAATTGAACTTCTGCCAATTACTTCTGTGCTCACCATAAGAAGCTGAATTTTGACATCAAAGGCAGATCAGAAATAGGATAGTGGTGTACTGATGGGCTGCCTTTGATGGGTGATTGTTTAGTTTTTGGTTTTTTGTTTTGTTTTTTTTTTTTTTTTTACACAAATGGAGAGTGTTAAGAAATTTTCATTGAACTTTCTGTAATTAATTCAATTTAATATCAAGGGTTGGATTTGTAGACGCTACTCTAGTCCCTTTTAGACCTGCCTGGAAAATCACTATGACAGAGAAGCTCATGATATACTCATGATTTTCCCATCAAGGGAAGTCCCCACTTGATGGTGAGGCAAATCTAGACCCATCTCTTGTTTGGAGGCATGTGGAAAAATTTGCCCTTTGGCATATTGGCTCCAGGAAAATCATGATTCCTCCCAGTCTTCCTGCACAGTTATGGGGTTGGGTATATTACAGATGCTACAGAAGGCACTCTTGCCTTGTTGCTTCAGGTGTGTGCCAGGCACTTCATACCCAAGTCTCCACTGAGATAGTATGTATGATTAAAACTAACACATCTCTCCTGCCACATAAATTTGGCTTAATTTTTTGTGAACTTCTTTTTCTTTTAGTCACTACGTATATGTGCATATGCCTGTATTTACATGAAAAGCGTGTACTCTCATATGTAATAAAAATAAAGGACAGAGTATAAGGCCTACACAAAAGCACAGAATTACATTTATTTTCTTCCAAAGTAGAATTTTTTCTAAATATTTTCTATTACCAAATACAGCAAAGATGAGGTAGCCATTTTCACTAAATTTATATCATTAATATTTCCAAAAGATCCAAAAACTTGGTACACTGGCTGCATTTAAATTTTAAAAACTTGAACTGGAATCAATGCCTTCCTACTCATTTTGTGACCTTGGACCTTTCCTGGCTGCTTGCTGGACTCCCAGATGCTTTTTACAGGGAGGGTTTTTCTTCCATCTAGAACTGTAATTCTTCAGTTTTTAATTTATAGGGCTTACACAGTTTCCTTTCTAAACATAGCCTTTCCCTCTCTCACATTATTAGAAAATTTAATTGCATGGAAGTCACTTGGGAGACTCAATGGCCAGGTTTTTTTTGTAATATTGCAAATATACAGTAAGGTAAATTTGTTCTGTACATTTAGGAGTTTCCTGTCAAAGCTGAAAGTAATCATCTCAGGTTTATGAAGTTCCATTCTTTATCAGGGATCTAATGGTTTGCCAAATATACAGGAAGATGATAAATAATATTTAATGTGCTGAATGATGGTATCCAGTTGGCCAAAGAAAAAAGTTCTGAATGCAACTGCACTTCAGTTTCATTTCAGGTTGATTTAAATGGGAATCTGTAACTGACAGTTTGAGTTGACCACCACACTGACTTTTACAGCCAACATTTACCAAAACTGACAGAAGATCCCCGATGTGTTTTCACTCCTTCACAGGGCAGTAGAACAGTGTTTTCAGCTCATTGTTCCTGAAGGGAGATTGCCTTGGAGACAAGAGTGCTCCTGTGCAGGTCCCAATCCTGTGCTTGACAACTCCCATGCAGGTATGAATGAGATCCAAGACTGTGGTATGGAATTGTTCAGGAGCGGTTGGTTTTGCAGTGAACTGTGCTCTCAAGCAAGAGGAACATATTCTACCAACATTTTCTGGTAACCCACAGCACCCACATCCTCTGCAAGTGAGAAGCAATAGGCAGCAAGGATGATAAAGGCGCTGTGTATGCTCCCTGCAGCTCACAGGTCACGACGAGGTTATTCATGATAGAAAATTCCTAAATGTAAGCACTTGGCCCCCAGTGCAGGGCAACTACTCTTCCCCTCACCTGGAATTTTTATTTGAAGAGCACATTAAAGGTTGCAAAAAAATTTTATGTTTGTTTTATTATATCCGAATTACTCCACTGGCACAGTATTTGCTATTACTGTACTCAGGTGAAAAATAAATTGTTCCTGCATTAGGCTCAACACAGTGATGAAAAAAGTTGCCCAGCACTATTCAGAAGAAGTCTATGGCAAAACAGCTTTGGGTATCTTGCAAGTGTCACAAATTTGAGATCACCTTTAATCATTTTGTGCTTTCCTCCAGGTTTTGAATGAGCGGTAATAGAATGACAGCAAATTGCAATGTTGTAAAGAGAAGTTTCTCAGGGACCAGTCAACAAACTGATGACAGCAAAGAAAATATAAGAGGCCCTGCTGTGGAAGGTTTTGTTTTCATTCTGTGTGCTAGTAGGAATCTACTTCCTGGTTAGTGTGTAGAAATTGTGCGGTGTTTCTTTAAATAGCTGTCATTATCTGGTGTGTTTCCCGATCTGAAGTGATTTGAAAATCACTGTGGCCCTTCTATGACAAGTAGATGAACCAATGTTTGTATCAATAGAAAACAGTTTGTATGAACCCCAGAGTGCTAATGGAATTTCTTTAGAAGATGTTTGGCTTGGGCATGAAGGAAAGGCGCTTAGAGGACCTCAAAGATTTTGGAAAATGTTAGCTGTTTGGTTACCCCATCTGTGTCTGGTAGTTGGTCATTCTCTTCAGTATTTCAGGACAACAAGAGACTGGATGTTCAATGATACCTAAAGTGAGCCTAATTTTGGTTGGAAAAGACTGTGACTTGCTTTTCCCACAGGCCTATTTTCCTGATGGTAGTTTCTGGAACTTTGCTGCTCTGGAAAGTTGTTCTCTGTGCCTTGCATTTCATCACAAGCTTTCTCTGCCATCTGGCACTCTCAGGAGCTAAGCCAGCTGACTGCCTTGTCTCACGACTCCCACTCAGAAGAGTTTCCAGAGCAGGGTAGAGTTGCACATACAATTGCAAGGGGGTCCTTTTTCTTAACCTAGGACAGCACTGTAAAGATTTTCCACTCTTTTTGTGTGGGTACAAATGCTTTGCACAGTCTGGTTGACAGGTCCAGTGTAGCCACTTAGGGAAGTGGAGAAGGTGGCTGTTTCATCTGGTTTTGCAGTTGAGTCCAAGTGGCAAAAAAACTAGCAGTCTTCATTTGCCACACAGCTACTGGTTTCCAGGAGTAAGAAACACATTGTGGCTGGTGAAAGAAAAGTTCACCTGTCTGATGTCTCAAAATAAATCCTTGACAACTGGCAAAAGCCTTCTGGAGGACATCATGAATGGAGAACCAGATGTCTCTGGGAATTTGCCCTTAGAACAGGGTGACTTGTAGAGGGGACAACAGAGCAGCAGATGGGGGAGAAGAGTCAAATCTGTTGAGGGGTTTTGGTGTAGGGGTATTAGAGTAGAGGCAGCTACTGGTTTCACCCATAACTGTGCTACACATGGCAAAGTTATTTGAAGATATAATGTAAGCATATTTGAATAAAACCATGCAGCATTTACTCTTGCCTTGGCATTTAGCGCTCCAACTTGCTGCCTAGCAGTTTGAAATAAGTTATGTACCTATTTCCTCAGTAGGGTACAGCAATAGTGCGTGTCAGGCTAACCAAGAGGTGCATTCTGATGGCTCTTGCAGAACTTGACTTGGGTCTTTCACTGAGGTAAGCCAAGACACAGCCATGTTGGCATGATTGCCACCTGGATCTGGGGTGTTTTTTCACCCCAGAGGTGAAGGTTTTTTGGTGTGCTCAAATCTACAATGGAGCAAGACTCAAGGAGAAGGATTACAAACAGATTATGGTTGAAAAGGCTTGACATGAACACCTGCACATAGATCTCGCTGCACTGCTTAATAGAAGAGTCACATTTATTTGCCATGGGTCTAAATATTCCCTTATATCATTTGTTCACTGCTTATTTCATCAATCTGAAGAGAAAGAGAGCATAATATGGACCCAAATATCTCCAGGCAAGACTGGTGTGTGCAAAGTAATGTTCAATCTCTAACTGATACTCATTTTACTACTTTATTTTCTTTCATAAAATTAAAAATTTTTCTTAGTGTAAAATATAAAAATAACTGTTTTACTCTGTCCAGCATTTTTACCTCCTAGGATTTTTGGTTTCATGTTTGATTAAAGTTCATTTTTTCTTTGGTAATGGAGTCACTATTAAAATATCTGTACATGCAAAAGAAGAGAATATTAAAATTGGGCTATTGAGATTCATGTTATTAAATTTTAATTTCTTTAATTTTTGTATTCTTCATGTAAAAGTCAGTCCCTGATTTAGACTGTGACAGGATATATTGACAGACACCCACAGGAAACTATTAATGCAGTTTTTTTTCCCCCTGTGGCTCTTTCTCAGTCATGCCTTCTTAAAATAGGGGGAGAAAGTAATAACATGGATTAGTATCTGTGGCATAAGGATCTAGTGGAAATCTTTCTTCTCAAGATGCAGTGTAGAGACAAGAAAAGAAATGGGATGTTAAGTTGGAAGCTTCAGGATCTGATTCAGAATTTTTAAGTTATTAATTTCAGTGTTTGTCTGAATCTTCCTTTCATCACTGACACAAGAGAAAAGGCAAATTATGGAATTATGGGTGAAAGAATTCATACTATGTAATGTATGTCCACTGAAGTGTAGCTACAAAGTTTACTTTTCAAAGCAAGAATGCAGAGTAAAGAATATTGGTTGCACTACTTCAGTGTAAACAAAAGATGTCACTATCAGACACAAAAAGCACTGAAGTTATTAAAGCTCGTTCTGAAACTATTCAGATCTTACCATTAAGCTTTAATAATGATTATTTTTAGTTTCTTTCTTTCTACAAAGGGAAACCACTGAAGACACTCTGTGAAACTATATCTGAAAAAAACCCCAAAACCTCTACCCCAAATTCTGTTCTAAAATGTTCTTTTTTGATAGGAATGTTTATAGAAATGCTTCCAAGTTCCTGTAAATTCCCCCACATTTCACACATCTACCACGTGAAGCTGTTCTTGACCCCAAAGAAGATGTGACTGAATCATTAAACCAAAATGAAAGAAGAAGAATATGGAGAATA
Organism: Passerina amoena; assembly: GCA_013401095.1. NCBI lineage: Eukaryota > Metazoa > Chordata > Aves > Passeriformes > Cardinalidae > Passerina > Passerina amoena. The sequence goes on from WBNP01003988.1 coordinate 18,014, forward strand.
GAAAGTGTGTGAATTGTGAGGACAGAACACAGAATAAAGTGGAACAAAAGGGGAAGTTTCAAAGTAGTAAATATTAGAGAAAAAATGACACCAAATGAAGAGATTTTCTTCTGCCCTCATCCATATGTCAGTGAGGTTAAACTAAATGCAGTAGGACAAGGTCTGGTGCTGCATGGATCTCAGTTTCCACCATCCCACACATATCAAGCTCCTTTTGATTCTTCAGAAGTAGGACTGGATTCATGTGTTGTAATCAGGCTAAGCAACAGGGCAGTATTTTCACAAAAGGAGCATCATTAGCAACATAAATTGACCTGCAGACACAGCCAGACTTCTTCCAAGGTCAGTTGGACTGGCCTCTTGTTCTGATTTACTTCCTCCAGAAATATCTTGGGCTGGGTATGAAAGTTGTTACATGGGCCAACTGTACCTGTTCCAGCTTTCCTAAGAGTTTAATCTCTCCTCTCTGCTTCTCAAATGTGATAGAGCAGAATGTGTCCTCAGGTTGTTCTCAGCCTTTATTGAGGTCAAGCTCCCAGGGGCCCAGGCCATTTTCTCAAAATCAGTACTAGGCAGAAATGCCATATCTGCATGCATGATCCTCTTTATCCCTGCTTCCACTTCTGACTGTGTACCTCTGCTAGGCTATCGAGGTTCTTGTACTTATTTTTCAGTCTTTGCTTTTTGTGTTGTTTTTTTTTCCTTCTTTCTGAAGGGTGAGCACAAGATTCAGAGAGGAGGGAGTTCATAGGAAGAAAATAATTGTCCCTGTTAGTCCCTTGGGGAATCTTTTTGATGCTCACTACAACTGGAGACTTGCATTTATTTCTCTGTAAGTCCTGTCTCTTCTGGGGAACTTCCCCATTTAGGGGGAAATCCACATTCAGCCACAGCTGGGGGAATCCCAGGCAGCTGGACAAGAGGTGAGAGGGCTGTAAAGGACCTAGAAATTGCTTCAGAGAAACTAAGGCATCTCTGTAGGCAATTTTCAGTGCACACCAGTAGATGTAACTGAACTTAGAAGACCTGTAGACTTGAGTCCTAAGCCTACTAGTTGTTCCATGGTGCAACAAGCTGGCATCTTAGTCCCATTCCCTGGAAATAACAAGTTTGGAAAGTTGGTGAGAGCATGTTGCAGAAAGTGATGGGAACTTTTGCCTCACAAAGCAGTGGGGAAAAGCTGAGTGAACATGTTGAGATTTCATCAGATGAAAGAAGAGGAGAGGAGGCCTCTGATTTTTGCAGAGTTAAAAAATAAAGCTTAGGCTTACTGGTAGGGATGTAGGAATTTAATGTACCCGATTGGGTCACAGGCTGGTGAGACATTTTGCAGGGATGATATCTGTACCTGTACATGTGTCAATACCTGGACAGGTACTGTGTGACAGGAACCAGGCTCTGTAGCTCAGCTCCTTGCGAATACCTCTATAAATGATTTCCACATTTATTTCCAGGTCTGCTTATGACTACAGATCACTGGGTCAAGTTAACTGTGGACATTATCTTATGCTGTGTTTAGGGTGAAAATTTATATAAAAGTTTGCTTTCATTTAAACAATTTGTTCTGTGATAGCAGCTCAGAAAAAGAAGTCATTTTCAACCTCTCCAAACCAAAGGAAGTTTTTCTATTTATTTCACAGGATCTTTAGACCAAAATATAATTTTCTAGCTGTATGATAATGGAAATGTTAGTGGTTTAAACTTATTATAGATGAAGGATCAGAAAAAGCACAGTGCTGTTTTTTTCCCATCTTACAAAAACTATAAGGTAGTTGACAGCAGAAGATGTATTAAGAAATAATCAAATGTTGATAAAAGCGTTCATAAATTTTGGATTCTGTAAGAACTTCCCTGAAAGATGAAAAGCACAGGTTTATTTTATTTTCCTTGCCTTGGCACCTCCTTAAATCAGGTATGTCACTCAGCAAAGTGTTACATTAAATATATCATGCCATACAGCATTTAATGAAAGCAAACTCATTAAATTCAGAAAAAAATCTAAAAGTCAAATTACTTCTGCTTCTTAAGAAGTTTTCATAATGTGCAGAATTTCTATTTCCTTAAGCTATTTCTATCATTGCCATTTTTTCCTAAATTTTTTACATATGCTTCTGTAAAGTGGTTACATGGTATATTTATAAATATTCTTTAGTTGCCAATTCACATTTTTTTCCTGGCAATTCTAGGATATTCCTCTGTCGCAGTTCTTTGCACTTACACTGTTATAAAATTTTATATATAGATCAAGAATCTTTACTGTTTAAGTAAATCCTTATATGCAAAAAGCTTTTATTTTTCCGCACATGCAACAGTATAGTAACTTCACCTGGCACTCATATCATATTCCAATAGTGGCATGTGTAGACATTATCCTGCAATGCTGATTTATTAAATAAAAAGTATTCTAAAATAAATCTACTCAAGTATAAGTGTTAGGGAACTCATCAGAGCTCTTAACTTGCACTGTATTTATTAATGTCTTATTGATTCCCAGGGTTTCCAGACTGAGCATACATGTTCTATGGAGTCATTTTACTTGGCTGTGGTGAAATATGGGATGCATCTGCTCTAGTAAGTAAATAAGATTAAACTAAATAACTTGATACACAATTATTTGTGATGTGCAAGCATTTATAAGTCTTGCTCAGAGTACTTCAGAAATAATTTTTTTTTTGAAAATGTGTAATTTACAGGAGGATTGTATTATATGTATATATTTAGGAACTCTGTACAGAAGCATACAATAATACAAGGACAAGACATTATTAATTTTCATATCTTTCTATTAAAATTAGAATTTTTACTTAGGTACCATAAACCTCTTTGCTGTCAAGGTGGTTCTTTTATCTTGGAGCTTATAATCTAAGAGTAACCCAAAAACATAACAGTGGAACACAGTCTGGTAAGGAAGATGGAACTTAAATTATCTCACTGTTTGCGTAATTGGGACTCACGTTTGTTGTAATGGAGCATTTTACAGGGAAACATGAAGGCACACATCAGCAAGATAAAAGAAAAAAGCAAAGGGGTAGATCTCAAAATGTGACAGGTGTAACAAGATATCTCAAAGGACCGCTCATACTCAGCATTTCAATAGGAAACATGCAGTCACTAGGTTAAGGTCTAGACTGTGATGGGTCCTACAAACAGAAAACTGGTTGGGTTAAATTTCACATGATTTAAAGAAAGCAAGGATAAGAGGAGTCTCAAAAATGAGATGAAATAAAAAATATAATTGTAGAAAGTTTGTTTTTGCTGAAACACTTGTGTGGTGCAAGACTGTGTTGCCAAAGCCAGGGAAAGCAATTACTGGGGGAGAACAATTAACCATATTAAGCTTCCACTGATGATTACACAGCCAGAGTGAGCTGATGGGAAAGACAGGCTGAGTTAAAGACAGGCTAAAATGATTCATGCCTAGAGCGGAAACGTGGATCTGTAAGTGATGACTGTGAAGTTGTTAAGTGAACCAGGTGGGTGATTATTCAGAGGTAAGGGGCAGGAGAAGGGAACCAAACCCAGGATTTGATAGACCAGCCCATCCTCCTTGCAGTGCTGGGATGGAATGAAGATGCCTCCAAAGAGTTTGTGAGCTGTTATAGAGGGTGGAGGGGAATCAGGAGAGAATGGAGACCCTGAAACCAATGAGTGTGAAATTTTCAGAAATGATGTGGTTGTGCCAAGAACAACCAGCAGACCAAGAACTGGAAGCCTGCAGTGCTAGGACTGTAAGCTGCAGTTAAGAAGCCACTAGAGACTACGATGAAAACAGTTTAGTTGAACTCAATTGCCAGGAACTGAACTGGTGGGGGCCCAAGATGTAATTAAAAAAGCCAGCTCTAGACAGTGTGCTTACAGGTACCATGTGCAACATACCTGGAGTATCCAAAATCATTGGTTAGGTGCATTTGCTAAGTAGAGACCATGTTACAAAATAATCCTAAAAGAAAGAGCTCTTCCACGTTTCAAGTATAAAGCCTGCAATAAATAGCTGTATTTAGTTAAGGGAGAACACTGGTAGTGTAGGATGAATTAGTTGAAAGAAATTAAAATGCACTAAGGAAGAAAAACTGAGTGGATGGTTTAGAAAAAAAAAACTCCACCCAGCATGAAAAACTCACCATTGCATTGTAAACAAATCAAAACAAACCCAAAATAATAATGGTACATAGTGAAAAAAAAGGAAAAATAACACAGCTGTTGGAAAGTAACAACTAGAAATAATTGATAGAGTTCAGAAAAAATATATTTTTAAAATCAACAGGAAAAGCTTTGTTTACATTGTACTGATTTCAAGGAGAAAAATATGCTGCTCACATTTCTGTCAATGTCCTATATGTGAATATTGGTAATGTGTATGTAAATTTTAGGCATTTTGCCTGATTGATAAAATTGTATTTATCTGCTTCCTAATGAATCTTAATCCAACAGAAATGAGAGTGAAAAATCTGTAGAAGTAGCAGAATTAAGAATAGAATATAATCAAGGTTATTTGTGCTGGGAGGAGAAACAGGCAGACAAGAAAAGCTTGTCTGCAAAAGAGACCAGGAGCTGGAATAGGAAAAGATCATGATGGTAAGACAAGATGTTAAATGAGGAAAGCAGATGAAAAATTAATACTTGTGAGGTGAGAAGAAGGAGAAAGCCAAAGAAAAGGCATGAGCAATTGAAGGCAAGCTAAAGCGAGGAGGAAAATCACAGTGTATTTAACCAGTTATCACTGGAAAGAAACTGATGGCTTCTGGTATGATTTACATGACATCCTGAAAGTTCTCAGCCAGAAAAGAGATCTATTATATTACACACTAAATAACTGTAAGGACTCATTTTAATAGCTTTTCCTGCTGGGCCTTTTTTGTGTGAAATATTTTTTTTTCCCAAGTATCTTCTTTCTGATCACAAGTTCCAGCTCTAACTTAATATTTGCCCTTTTCTTTTATTAATTTTTTTTTCACATGAGAAAGATGGTTAAAAGCCTTTACTTTGTTCTGGATTATTTGTTCGCTCTTCATCTCCCACTTTATGAAACTACACTCTTGTATTAGAAGGTTCTTCTGCTGATCACTACTGAATGAGTGATATTTCTACACAGAAACATAGGGAAGCTACCTTTCATCTTTTCTTTCTAAAATGGTATCAAGAGGGTTCTTTCTTTACAGGTACAGTTTTCTTCAGTCCTGTTAATTCTCTCTTCATTGCCTGTGGTGGAAGATCAATTTTTTATCTTTCTTATTCAGACTAAAAGTCTTCTGGAAATCACCAGATTTGTTTGAATGTGGTCTGCTTGTCAGATACAGAAGTAATATTTTAGGGCTAGCTTCACAATCGAAGGCTAAAGGGATAGATCTGAATGGTGAAATGAAACTTGGGAGTACTTGGAACATGGCAAGACAGCAAACCAAACTAAAATATTTTAGGTTCTAATTGGAATGCACCCAAAACTAGCAAAATGTTTCAGTCAGGAGAAAAGGGTGAGAAAGGCTTTGGGAAGTTCCTGCAAAAGCTGAAATTTGATTAAAGCTAATCTTGAAGTTCCCCCACCCACATATGTCACCTGATATTCAAAAATACTCTCAGAAAACAGAAACTGTATGGAAGATTTTAGTTTCAGCTGCATTTCCTAGCCTAACTTACAGGACCAAGATGAAATTTCAGAAGTTACTCTCACTGATTTTCTTAGAAAGTGGAATCTCTTCTGAAAGGCTTCAGCATAAGAAAAGATGCATTTCTTAAAAGGCTGCCCTTTAAAAGCTGAAGCAGCACAACCTGATGGTGGTGTTTTGTTGTTTGGGTTTTTTTGGGGGGGGCTTTTTTTTTTTTTAATTTCTGTTTCAATCTCTCCACTCATTCAAAATAGTGGATATCCAGTTATTCCTTGGAAACATATTTTAAAATATATTCCTTGCTGGAAAGATGTTAAAATTGTCATACTCTGAAGAAGGTTAAGAGGGTGGAAATAGTGCCATCCCTATTTTCCTGAGGCGCAGCTTTTGGTTATATTTACCCTTTAGACTTCAATAGGTAAATAGATACCAAAGACAGGTTTAAATAAAGGACTCTGCTTTCAAAATGTAAATTAGATATCTCAAAGTCTTCATGTATTTCAACTGAAGCACTCCTAATTCATATGAAGCTCTGCACTGTGGACTTACTGAAATGCAGGAAACAACACCAAGTGTTATGAATCTTAAATTCACTATCTTTGCAACCACCCTTCCTGTCATCCAATAATAAAGATAGGACATGAGAGCTAGAAGGAGAGCTAAGACCATGGTATTAATCTTAATTTTAGTTTTTAGAAATTACCCTTTTTTTTTAAAATTGTCTGATTAAGACAATTAAAAGATTAAGCCTTTTAATAAAAGAAAAAACAAATGGAAAGCAGAAAAAAAATCTGTGAAACTGTAGAATATCTGAAGTGACTCACCAAAGTGAGTTTTTCTCACAAAAAAGAAAAAACCCAACCGAATAACCCCCACAAAATGATGTACGGAAGTAGATGTAATACTAATATAAAGCTCACATCTCTGGAACCCTATATTAGGTCCCTCATTACTGTCAGGGAGGGATGAGTGTAGGAGATTTAATGTACAAAGAAATGGCAATGTTTAGATACAGCTTGAATATGTAGTCTTAAAAGCTGGTAAAGAAAAAGATGATACCTAACATTGAGACTGAACTGGAGGATTTTGGAAGAAAGGCTTGAAGTTCTGCCTGTGTTGCCTTTAAAGTGATGGCTAGACACCATGAGAAAATACTGAAGCAGAATATTTATTAGGGAAAAAACAATTGTGAAAGGCCAAGGCTAGCAGGGGAGAGCTACAATAGCTGCATTTTTGTGTGAGATCTCCCATAGCAGTGGATGGTGCATGGGAAAAAGAAGCAGAATCATTGAGTCCAAGACTTAATTGAAGTTTGAAAGGATCTCTGGAGGTCACATAGTCCAAGCTCCTGCTCAAAACAGGGAGCATGTCACAGACAGATCAGGTTGCTCAGGCCTTGCCCAGTTGGGTTTTGGCTGCACACAATCTCTCTGGGCACCTGTTTGAGTGCTTAACCACTCTCCCGATGACCAGGCATGAAACTCTAGAAAAGTGTGTAGGATGTTGGAGAATGGTGCAACCATTAATTTTAAAAGGATGATTTCAGCATTCGGACAAAGTGCCAGAAGTTGTCAGTGAATGAGGTTTCAGAAATGGCGCGTCAAAAGCAATTTTGTATAAGCCCTTGAAGTATGGCACAGAAAGAGTTGAGACCTTTCTAAAAGGCTGCTATGAGCACTAGGAAAAAAAACCTTAACATTTATTTTCATTGGTAGACAGACAATTAATTCTTATGTGATTTTGCAGATGCTCTTGCTTTCAGTGGTTGACCTGTCCATATTTGTCTGATATGTTCATGGTCAGATACTTTTCCCAATGTTTAAAATATTCTGGGGAAGCAGAGACAGAATTAAAAAGAAAGATTTAATTAGCCACATGCTTTCAGGAGCAGGTCTTCTTTCGGAGATTCTTTTTGGCCCAATACAAGATGAAATGCTTTATTAGTGCACAGCCATCCCCCAAACTCAAGGTCAATAAAAATAGTGCCGATTTTGTTGAAAGCAGAGTTAGGCTGACACTTCGCGGTTCTACCCATAGATGACAATTGAAACTACTAAGAATATTAACTGTGATGGAAAAAATGCATAAGTAATAATATTTGAGACTGAGAGTTACATTGCACAACTAGTAAAGCCATTTACTTGTAAAGGTGCTAGATCAGCTCAGTGTTCTCACCTCCATGCCACAGGTACTGTGACACCCAAGGCAAGGCAGAACTACTGTATTATAAAAAGGGTGTCTCAGGGGGCCACAAAATAATGAAACAATAGCTTGAATGTCATAGGCACACAACAAGCAAGCAAAGCATGTATCAGGCCTACAGCTAAACAGCATCCTGGATATTTATTCAACTGCTGAGTAACATTTCAGATCCTAGGGAGGGACATGCACCTTGTCTAAGTTTAGATTAGCTGCTGGAGCGTACATTAGCTCCTCACAAGGTTGTGCATCTAGGCTTCACTGCCAATGTGCCAGTGAGTGTAGTTGTGAGGTGAGACTCCAGTCAAGTTGATGTTTGGATGCAGCTAAGGCTGCATCCTGGTCTCAGGAACTGGATAGTTTTTTGCTGTTTCTTAATCTTGAAGTAGCTTCAAAGCCTGTCTTTCATTTCCAAGAAGTGTAGTGCTTCTGATTTTTCTGCTGCCCATGCAGCTGTCATCATTTCTCCTGCATTTTTGCTGAAATAGCAACCTTCTTCTGGTCAGCCACCAAACTAACATCACAAGAGAGTCACTGAAGGCTCACTAAAAAGAGATCTGTGTCTAAAGCCAAGAAGAGCCAAAGGCCACTTTAAATATGACACTGTTCTGAAGTCACCATGGAAGAATTCCACCTTCTGTAGGAACAGCTGTCATCATCACTTGTGCTGAAGAAGGATTTTACCCAGATTTTACCTCTGTGCAGCAAGGTAACCAACTAAAGGAGGTGATATTTGATTCAGTTCTGCATGAAAAAGTTCAGGCTTTGGAAGCAAGGACTTTCATGCCTTGACTCAATGCACAGGAGCACTCCTTTTGTGTCACATTTTATTTTGGCCACTCTGAAAGTGGTGAGTTTGCATAAAATATATTAAGGGACATAATATGATAGTGTGGAGAAAAGTTTCATGAAGGAAAGAAGCCATCACAAACTCTAGAGATCTGGCTGGATTTAGGCTATCAGACTGCAGAAACAGAGTAATCTTTCTCCCACATTGGCAGAAAACCTGTGTACAAAATACAAAAGCTGTTGTATTGTTGAGTGATGATTCATTACTGCAACAGAAATTGACATGAAAACAAATTTACACTTTCTCATTTCACATGGGCAGAGGAAAACAGCTTCTTAATTTTAAGAATTAGCGTCAAGACTTTCAGTAGATAATCAAGTATGCATTGAAGGCGCCAGACTGCCAAGTGCACGAGAAGGTGCACAGAGACTGAAATCCTGCCTGTAACCACAGAAAGGATCACAAAGGCAGCAGCAGTGTAGACTTCCCAAACACAGATATACAGCAATCTTGTTCTAAGGGTATAATACCTCCCATCTCACTCTCTCTCCTTCCCTCGTACTAGAAATGGTTGAGTGATCTCTTCTATGTCAGCAATTTGTTGGATATCTTTCAGACTTAGGGGCAAGGGATACAGCTCAGCTGATTTCAGTCAATGTTGCACTTGATGGATTGGAACTGGCTGATTGTCACCTTTTGGTTTCCAAGAGAACATAAACTACACTGGCAGTTTTTGAACACAGAGTCACACAGTAGTTTGATTTGACTCAGCAAAATCAGCCCTTTTATGAACATTATATTTTGAATTCCTCTTACAGGCAGAGAGGCACTGAATATGCAGCATGGGAAGAATGTCATAGCTCCTGTTCCTCAATAGTTGGTGCTTTGCCCTGTTTTATTTCCTGGTGAATTGCACAAAAAATTATTTCCTGTCATTTGTGCTCTAAAATTATCCTCACTGTTGGAGTGAATAAATCAAAAGAGGTCTGCTTGTTTCGGAGAGAATCCTGCAGCTCCATAGATTGTCCACCAAAATGTCAAATGGAAACACTTCTGTCAGATCACTCCCACGGGTGTCAGGTGTGTGTAAGTGGAGGAGGCTTCAGCAAGGATGGGACAGAACAGGCAGGGAGTGGAACAGCAGGGAGCTGTTACCTTTTGTGAGAACCCTTTTTCCCTTGAACTTCTTGGGATTGGTGTTTCAACCAGTATAAGATAATGCCACTTGGACTAGCACCAGCTCTGCTGCTCAGCTGAGACCTGTATCACATGTAACAGAGATACAGTCTTGGGACAATCAGACCAGCAACTACCTACTCTAAGGAACATGTAGCTTTCATTTTCCACTAGCCCTCCTCCTTCCTACATCCTTTTTTTTTGAATACAAAACCACAAAGAGACAGGGAGAAAAGTTAACTTGCTCATCTTTCTCGTGTTGCTTCTCTGTTTCATATATTGAAGGATGCAACATATTTGATTAATATAGATGCAAATGCATCTGTCATAATCCTGCTGACCCCAAGGTGTGGAATGAAGGTGAATCTGGTGAAGATGTTTGGAGTCATGCATTGTATTTGTAAACGTCTTCAGGTTTGGAAAAGCTGTGGTTTTTCTTTAGCTCTGGCTTTCCAGGCATATTTTCTGGGCACCGAATCTCTGGAAACACTTCCAGGAAAAGGGATCTTGTGGTCCACCTGCCTGAGCTAATTTTTCAAAGCAGTTTTATTCTAGCAGCTTTTGACTCCATTATTTCTTTCCTACTGTGATATTTTATACTCAACTCTGCAGAAAACCTGATGCCATTAAGCCAGAGCCATCCTATTGTTCTGCAGTGCTTCCAATTTGCATGGAAAATTATTCATGTTAATAGCTCCCCATTGTTCATGTCTTATCTTCCTAAGTCATGTCAGAGAGCTACACAATGCAAGCCCCGCTGTCACAAGGTTTCTGTACACTTAAAGGCATGAAGCCATTTGCCTTCAGTGAATTCAAATGAATTAAAGGTTTTAGGGACTTATGTAAAATCAGACAGAATTCTTAAGATTTTCTCAATTTCTCCTCAGGTCATTTTATCCACCTCTGCCTCTGCTAGCACTCTTTGACCCAAATACTCCTCCTGCCTGTGCTGCTGCTGAGCCTTGTGTTCAGAGGGAGGCCACCTGTCGTTCTGTGGCACTGGGAGGCGTTCAGCTCACAGTGCAAGGGAACGCTGCTTTCTCAGCTGTCAGCAAGTTAAGGTGTTGATTACAGATGTCACTTGAATTCAGCAAACAATATTTGGCCTACCCTTTCATTCACTGCAAAGGAGTTTGCCTTTTTCTACAAACCATAAGTATAATTGCTGGTCAAGTGAAGTTAACAAGGCTTTTAGGTTTATTGTGCTTTTACCCCCATTTGTACACATGCTCTAGATAAAAAATAGTGGGTTTTAGCAGTTAGGTTCATAAGCATGTTTTCTTAATCTTCAGAAACTGCTGACGTGCTCATATTACAATAAAGAAGTTAATGTTTGATGGGCATAATCCAAACTACAGAGCTACCCTGATATAAGATACAATGTCTTGTACATAATCACAGAAAACTAAAATTATTTTAGACTATAGGGGAGTGCTTTAAAAAACATCAAAACATCTTTTCAGCTGCTGTTTAAAACCACTCTTGTTTCTCAGTTTTTAGGCACTATCACTCAGCACTGGTTTTGCTTCCTAATGTTGATTTACTTTGAGGTGAGCTTTTGTTTCACAAACTTTGTGAAACACACCTGTTTAAACAATTTGGCAATATGGAGCAAACCTGAAAATGGCTCAGTATCTATTATTTCATAACTGAAACCCAGTCAGGTTTCTTTTGTATTTTAGTATAATATTGTAAGCCACACAGGAAACCTACCTTCATTTCTATAGTGACTTATTGTAGAATATTTGTTCAGATATTATCAACCATATGATATATTAAAATTACTCAGTGTTGGCACCTCTCCTAAATACAAGCCCATGTACATGCATTATAGCTCTATTCGGATATTAAGAGTATAAACTGAGTTTCATTTTCTGACAGATGACAAATAAAGTTACCATCAAAGCAGCTGGAATAATAATCAAATGAAAAAAAAGACACTGTGAAATTTCCTGAAACATCTTCTTTCATTATTTACAAAAAGATAGGTCAAGTGTATCTTGTATGACAAATGGTGTTCCTTTTCCTACTGAAATCAGTGACTAAGCTACTCTGACTTCACTGGCAGCATAAGCTGTTCCTGCTAGGCAGTAAAAATGCAAACCCTGACTGTGCCTTCATGGGCTTCAGTGCAAACTTGCATTAACTCCACCCAAGTCTAACTGGAGTTTAAATACTGCATTCCCTCCCAGTGGGTTTGACTCCTTCTGAACAGAGTGCAGTTGTTCACTATGAAGAGACAAAAGTATTCTTGCTTACAAAACAGGGTTCAAAGAAATTAGTAAATGAAAAAAAACACCTTCATAATTCTACTAATAAGCTGAACATTCAGCCCACGTTATCAGCATTGCCAGATGGATTTCAGTGGAAATATGCTGCCTTTTCACAAGTAGTGCTCTGGAAGACTACACCATTTTCTCAGGTTAAGGGGAAGTTTAAACATAAGAAAACTAAAACCTTTCTGGTCTCAAAGGCAAATATATCTCCTTGCTTTCCAGCACTCCAAATTCCCCCAGCATTTCTATAATAGCATTTTTCAGATTTTTTTTCAGAGGATTCCCCAAACCTTAGAAGGCTCATTAAAAAGCCTTTGCTTGAAGGAAGATCCTTTTGTGAATTATTAATGGGTTAGAGGATGAAAAACAAAGGTGGGAGCTCCTGATCATCAGTTAAAGGAATTTTCGAAAAGGCAAGCACAGGAGATCAGGACAGGTCCTGCATTGTCCAACACATCCACAAATGGGCTGGAAAAAGATGGTGGATAGCCAAAGTGGCTAATGATACAAAGCTGTTTCCAACAGTCAAAACCAAAATCTGCCTGAGAAAGTAACACAGGGATCTCACATTATCAACTGACTGGGTAGTAAAATGGCAGAAAAATACAATGCTGATAAATACAAAAGAATGCATATGCAAAAAAATACAGCCCTAATAAATGCAGCCCAAATAACTGCTTCTGAATAAGCAGCTGTCACTCAAGAAAGAGCTCTTGCAGTCACTGTAAATGTCACCACAAAACCACCAGCTTAACATTCAGTCCAGGGACTGGGTGTGCCCTTGGCTCACAAACTTGACCTGCTGGTTGCCAGAAACTGGAAGATATAAAAGAGGAAGGAACCTTCTGTACTCACCCTGTTTCTCATAGGTATCCACTACTGGCCACTGCTGAGAGAAGATGGGGCTGTATGGATCTTTGCTATGGCCTAGAACAGCTGCTCTTATACCCTTATGTCAAATGAACAGTTCAAGAGACTAGATCTAACCTGGAGTCACAAAGGAAAGTGAAACCATAGAGGTACACAACCTGAGAACCAATGTCTCAAGTTCCAGACAAAGGAACAAAGCATCAGAACAAACAAAAAACCTCAGAAGAGACCAAAAAGACCACAAGGAGACCCTGGATTAACCCTTGCCAGTTGAGACGATTACTGGGTGTTCTGGTGCTTTAGCACAGGGTTGACTGACAGTCCAAAATTCCACAATAAAGCATCACAATAACACCTGAAGAGTTCAGAGACAGATGTACCAATATTTCCTGCAACTGCAAGGGGTTCAGTAGGTGCAAAAAGAGACAGACATTGGCTTAGAGAGCAGAGTGTAAGCAGAGAAGAGAATATCAGCAATTCCAGAAGTTTTTCACTTGGAAGGAGGCACTGGATTAAAAGAAGACCAATGAACTGCCAACCTGAAAGCAAACAGTAGCCATCCCAGACTAGTAATGCTTCTGTGACACAGCTTTACTGATGACTGTGCCTGTAATGCCAGACAAGGCATATTGGATGTTATAATATCTGAAAATATCTTTTGCTTAATGACCCTGAATTGATACCACGTGCAGTGGAGCACAGGTTTACATATCAGCATCAGGTGTCCATCTGTTCTTAACTGGGTCACACCAGTGGGACAGTCTGTCAGCAGTGGATGCTTTCCTCAGAACACACAGTGCTCAGTAGGGGATGATATTAGAAGAACAGGGATTTTCCAGCAGCAGAATTTTAAGTCCTGTCATTGTTACTGCATCCTGAGATTGACATGATTCACATCCACAAAGGTAGTTAACCATTGCTGAGGGTAGTTGGAATCATACTGATCCAGGGTGTCTCAGGTGGCCATAAACTTAGAGAGAAAACACATTTTTAACTTTAACTTGCAGAAAGCAGGAAGGAAAGAGGCACTGAGTTTGCTGCTTAACCTGAAAACATCTTAAGGGTTTACACCTACACACTCCAAGAGGCAGGTTTCTTGGCTGTAAACATACTCTGTGCTCTGCTTCCCACTCATCTCTTGTTCCCAGCTGTGCTACAGACCACTCCCAGACAGCACAAGGAAGTGTCCTGGACATGCTGAATCACAGATGCATTGGAGCCAGAATTTTTAGGTAACCATGTAGCTTGGAAGCAACTTGGGAGCAACTCTGCTTACACAGATAACTGCAACAGGCTAAAATAATGAAATCAGGGGAAAAGTCTGCATGAAAAAGCAAACACTTAATGCTCCATGACAACTCTCTTCGATCAAGAGTGAGCCACAAAAGCAACAGGGCAAGGGCCTCACAGGGTAACTGAATGTTCTTGGAGAATGTGGTCACATAACTGTTTGTATCAGTTTTTCATATGTGGTGTTTAAGGGCTATTATCTCAAATTTTGGCCAAGAAAACATAACAGAATTGAGACTGTTTTCAAATTTTCAAACACAGATCTTAAGACAAATCCTATTAAGGAGAAACTACTGGGAAATTGCCATCAAAATAAAGATCTCTGTCCAGCATTCTGCCAGGAGGCAGGCCCTGATTACTGAATACCACAATGTACAGTGAGTATCATATGATTATGGAGGGTCAGGGAATTATCTCCTGGCATTGACCACAGCTTTTTGTTGCACTTGATTCAAAGAGTCCTGCTGATTTTGGGGGCTCAAGCCCTAATGCCCCTCAACGAATTGCTGAACATCTCAATGATGTTCACCAAGTTTCAGTGGGAAGATCACAAAAACTGACCTCTTTCTACTCTAAGACTTTCCATGGAACCCACAAGAGGAGTCCAATGGCTATAATGGCCTGTGGGCCTCCTCCATAGAGGTGTTGTGAAGGCTCTGCCGTGTTTCTCTAGGATTACATGCACATGGCCTGGAAGTAGAGGTTAGGCTTCTATAACATTATTTTTCCATTTGAGGACACTTTGATGCGTGCCCAGAGAGAGGAATACAAGCTTAACTTATCAGGGGAATGCATTTGGATATTTTCACTCACACTCAGCAATGGACTATTCTTAGTAACTAATAATAAGCATGTGCCTTGCAGCATGTTCTTTGATAGCCTTGTTTCTATTCCTTAGGGATCTAAGATCTTACAAAGAATCCTGGAGTAAAAGAAAATGTCTTTTTCTTTTTATAACATGGCAGTTTCCTGCAGTGAGAAATAAACAGAGCTGCTGCTTACACCACTTTCTTCCTTATAAACACTTCTGAGGTAAAAGTATCGGTATAAATATCAGGTCAAGGCAAAGCAGTACAAATGCTGCCTGCTATGACTGTTAAAGAAATTACATATTTTTTAGCCACTTACTGAAATCAGAATTTTCAAGGGCTATTGTATTTTCTAAATGTTTAAACCAAGCATCCCACAGCAGTCCCAGTATCTGCACATCATTTGCAATCCCTCATGAGTTTTAAGGTGGCTTAATTTGTTTTAAAGCTGCAAGTACCTACAAACAAAATTAGCTGCTGGCAGGTTTAGAGACACAGAAGTGGAGTAATTTGGTACATGGTTGCCATGGCAGCTAACCTACATCTAAATTATCCTACATGCTTTTCGCAGCCATTCTCTGGCATTGTTCCTTCTGTCTGAGTTGCTGGTTCCATTTTTTTTTTTTTTTTAAGCCCTGCCTTGTGTACTTGTGTAAAGTCCTTCTTTGTGCCACCTTGGCCTCATCTGCTGGCTCAGCCCTCACATCCTGGCATACTCTACAAGCTGCTGATATTACCCATTAATGGAAAGGGGAAGCAAGAGGAGTACAAGTAGTGTCTTCCAGCTACTCTGCCTGTTGAGAGCAGCTTCCGAAGGCTGATTTTCACTGAAGTAAACCACAGTGGTAATTCCCCTCATTTTCAGGACTTAAAGCTTGCTGCAAAATCATTGATTTTGATTAAGCTATTGCAGATTCACAGAGATATAGTAAAAGCCAAATTTTGCCTTAAGACAGTGAATTTATCAAATTATTAATGAACTTCGGACTGAGGCTACATGGCAGCAAATCAAGGTGTTATCTCTTCTATCCAGAGAAAACAGGTTTTAAAATGCTTTGGCAATGTTTATTACCAAGTAGAAATATTAAAAGAAAGGGCATGAGTCCTCCAAGGTTTTTCCCTACCATTGATCTCCCTGTCAGCACAGTTAGAAAACAAACCCAGTGCTATTTATGAATGTTAAAGTTTTGTTATTTATTTCTGATGAAATTCTTCCTTTCTGTAAAATTGCTCTGTTTCAGAGCAAAACCATTTCACTGGCTATTTCTGACCAATCATCCTTTTTATCTCCCTTCTTGTCACCTCTGAGAACTAAATTGTGACGCTGCTTCCCAGGAACCCAGCCCAGGTCTTATCAGTTCCTGACAGATCACGGATAGTTGACATGCCTTCTGCCTATGGCTGCATGTGACCTTAGGGTTTAGAGAAAGTGAGATCAGAAGATAAGAACTAGAGAGTATTTACTTACTTATTTTTAACATAGTAAGCTCAACATACTGTCAAAGCAGAAGTTTTGTCGAATTTTCAAGAAGGTTCAGTTTCATTATCAGTTTGGTTGGTTGTTAGTTTTCAGGCAATTGCCTAGAAGACAGTCACTGCTTTTGAAGACTTGACATTGCCAGATACATTTGTGTGTGAAGTCAAGAAGTGGGGATTACTCTATTTATGATTCTCATATCACAAAGAAGTAGGAAAATCCCTGGATTTGTGGGATTACAGGCAATGTTAAAGTGATCTCTTTTCAGGGATATTGACGGAAGACTATGAGATTCAGACAGAACTTTTTGCTTTTTTCTGAGTTCATTTATTCAGTCCAGTCATCTCAGGATAGCTTGCTTTTTAAAATGAACTTTTAAAATATTAAAAACCATGCAGATACTAAGCACAAGGAATAAAAGAAGTAACAATGAATCTTGAGAAATGACAATGAATAAACACCTTATGAGGATTTAGGCTTACAGAAGACCTGCCCCTATAAATGCATTCTGCAGTATTTTATTAAACAATTGGCTGAAGAACTAAAACAATCACTTTTTGGAATAACTGGGTAAGAGAGGCAGGTCTGGCAACAGTATCAGGATTGCCCCTGTAGATCTGTGGAGAGGCAAAGGATATAAAATACACAAGGGTAAATGTTTAAGAGAAGTGGATTTCCTCTCACTGCTTTTTAATTTTGGTATGTTATATTCTTCCACTCTAATTTTTGTTCTTTCACTGTAAGACATTGCATGCATGCAATAAAATTTTAATATGGGAAAACAGTGCAGGCTGAAGTAGGCATCCTGGAGAGAGTCACAAAATTTGAAATTAGAGGATCACCCTTCCCATTCAGAAGAATGAGGATGTTTAACACTTCCTATTCAGGAAAATGTCAGATACTAAGTTAGATATACTTGTATTGCTTGCATCTGTATTGCTTAATGTAATAATTTCATATTAACTCCCCATGCACAGTACTTTTCTAGGGCTCTTTGACAAAAGGTCAGAAATAACGTTATTCTTGTTTTTCAGATAAAGGAACTGAGTTACAGGGAAGTAAATTGACAAAGCCAGGCTTCCAGCAAATTGACCAAAATGCCTCCCAGTAATCCTGGACCTCTTAGCACAACACAGATCCCTGCAGTTATTATGGATATTTTTACTTTTTATCCTTCTTGCCAGAGTCTCTGACAACTTTCACTTTGGGGATACAATGTGTTTAGCAGTCGTTATGGTAAGCTGTGATTCACACTGTTTGGACCCCATTCATATTTTGCGTGGCATGAGAATAAAGTAAATTACATCCTGGAGAGCTTTGCCAATGAAATATTAAAGCTGATATCTGAGATAAAGCTCCTCACTGCTGTGCTTTTCAGCAGTAGGAAGGGAGAAATGAGAAGGGGCAGCACATTAAATCTGATGGCTATTCTTCCTGTTTTTACAGAGAGACTGCTCTGATGTTTTTGAGGCTGATGATGACATGATACAGCCCCCAAACTCTGTTGAGCCTCAAGGAGGGAGAAGTTCAGGGATGGTTTTCCATCTCTTTATGTACCCAAACAACTTCTGTTGGTGTTCAGGCATGCCATTGGCTTCTATGAGAACAGCATCAGCTCTTGATCAGGCTGATCCTGATCCCTGTCTCTGTGTGCACTGGTCTGACCCCACAGGGAGTGGGTTTGTGATTCTTCAGCTTTCTACAGGGCTTATTCTCTGAATTACTTCGGTCTTGGGTCAGACAGGTGTCAAGGGTTGCCTATGAAAAGGGGAACAGAGGTGCTGTCAATGGTAGCACAAGAATGCCAATGTTTCATTGCAACTAGAGGTTGTGAAATTGTTCCCTTGGAGTTTGCTTGTACTGGCAACCACTGGCACTAGGTAAGAGTCCCCTGTCACTAATCTATCCACTACAGAGTTCATCAATCCATTATTTCATACCTGGCCTTGCTTCCCATTGGCTTTACCATGTTCTCCATCTTTCATCATTTCACTGGACTGTGCTGGACTGCAGATGCCCCTGACCTGCCTAGTCCTACCAAGGTGTGCCTAAAAAAATGACATCTTCATTTTTTACACACATCTACCACTGGCACAGGTATAAATGCACAGGGAATCTGATGATAGCCACACAGCAGCATCCTCCTTTGTCTTCCATTTGAGCCACTAAGGGTTTCAGGTTTTTTAGGTAGCGTTACTGAAGTGGTTATTGGGACAGACCTTATGCAGCAGTATCCTGTCCCTGCATATTTGAATCCTGTGTATCCCCTATCAAATTAACTCTTGGGATAAAATTTCCCTCACTAACCATCAGGTCCCCATCACCGCACCTTGAAAAAACACATCCCCGTGGTAGAGGGATGCGACTCTATCGTGTCATGCTGAACTGTGCATTAGGGAGCGAAGCGTGAGGGTGGAAGTAGCGAGCATGGCTTTGAAGCCACGCCTGCCACGGCTCAGCAAAAAGCATCTTTCCCTGCCTGAGGAAGATGGTTGGACCAGGCAGCCTCCAGAGGTGTCTTCCCACCTCTGTCACTGTGATCTGGCGATGTCTGCGTCAAACTATTTGCTCTCCCCCGTGTGTCCGTCTGTTCGAGTTAAGGACACGAATGTCCTTTGTCTACCCGCGATGCCAGCTTGCCCGCAGCGTGGTTGGGATGACAGAGCAGGAGCCACCCAGGTGCCCTGACAGGGCACAGACGGCACACCGGGGACGCTCAGCTCAGCGGCACGGCTGGGCAGCGGCACACCGGAGCGCCACGGGCTGGGAGCGGGCAGCTGCGCAGCAGCCCCCGGTGCCCAAGGCCTGGTGCCTCCTGCCAGAGTCCTTCCATAGCCGAAACCAAACGGGTTTCGGGTTGGCAGAGGCGGGCGGGCAGCACCTGCCCGCTCCCGCACCGCATGCCGCAGCCCTGCCCTCCCTGAGAGCACTGGCGGCGGGCGGTCCGTGCCGCGGAGAGACCCACAGGAGCCAGAGCTGCCGCCGCAGCCCCTCAGTCACCGCGGCCGGCGCTTATTCATCCTCCCCGGAACGCCCGCCGGGCGCCGCCGACCGCGGCAGGTGGGGCAGGTCTGCGGCGCGGGGGTCGCTGGGACGCGTAGTTCCTTGGGGCAGGCGGCGGCGGCGCGGCGCGGCGGCGCGGACTACAAGCCCCAGAACGGCCCGCGGGGCCCGCACCGCGCGTGGGGCGGTGGCGGCAGCGGCGGGAGGTGGATCCTGGCAGCGCGGCCCCGCGGCTCTCGCCGCTCCCGGGGGCGGCCGAGCGGAAACCCGCCCCCAGCCGCCCGGCATCCAGGAGGGCGACGGCCGCGGCCAGGGCGAGAGGGATGCGCCTCGCCCTGTCCGACAGCGGCGAGCATCGGCCGCCCTTAATTAGCCATTAGCCCGTCCCCAGTACCCCCTCGGCAAGCACTGTCCCATGAACGCCGACCCGCCGCTGGCAGCAGCGGCCGACGGCTTCTCCCGCGGTGCTGGCGTGCGGGTCGCTTAAGCCATGGGGAATGGGATGAACAAGGTAACCCCGCTCGTCGTTGTCGCCGTGCGCGAGTGCATGTGTGCGGGCCAGCGCGGCGGGGCCGGGGGCGGCTGTCCCTCCCCGCCTCGGGGCGGGCGGGCTGCCGCGGCGCCCCCGCCTTTGTCTCGCCTCCCCTGCGCCGCGGACACCCGCTCCCGGAACAAAGGCCGGGGCGAGAGGGCTTTTCCCTTGGGTTTTGGGGGTCCCCCGCCTCGGGGCGAGGGCGGAGGGACGAGACCGCGGCCGCGCCGTTCCCTCGGGGCGCGCCGCCCTCTCCTCCCCAGCCGCAGGGCGGGCGGGAGGGGGGCCCTGGTTTCGGTGATGTGCCTGGGCTTCCCCTTCCCGGGCGAAGCGAGTTCCCCGCGGTCGGCGAGGGCCGCCGGGCCCCCGGCGCCGGGCTTCAGTGCCCTCTCTGTGTTCCCCAGCCCCGGGGGTGCCGTGGGGCAGAGCGGCAGCCCCCGAGGCGCGGCAGGAGCCGGGGCGCGGGGCTGTCAGCGGGCGCCGCACTGAGCCGGGTCACCTGGGCACGGCCCGCTCCGCTCCCGGGCCGAGGAGCAGCCGCTGGATATGGGCTGGGCCCCCCGGTGCCGGTGGGACAGGAAAGCGCTCGGCCCTAGTGGAGATCGCAGTGAGGAAGAGGAAGGAAGATGGATCTGTTTTGCAAAGGGTGTTGGCCTTTTGGCAGTAGGGGGCTTATTGTACGCACCGATTCCCCTGGCATGTCATGGTGGTTACCTAGGGGCCACTGTGATTTTTCTCAGTATCTCCACCTCTGTTTAAAACCCAGGTTTGAAAGTGTGGTGGTAACTAGCCTTTTATATATAGCTTACTATGAGGAACAGAAGTTGAGTCATCTCCTCTGGCTTACATCCTGCTTTGAGTGCTTTGGGAGTAGCTTTGCTGTGTGGCCTCTGACAAAGCAGAGGAGAAAATATAGAAATAGCTCCTCACATTTTGTCCTAGTCTGACATCCTTGCCCCTAGAAGGATCATCAGATTGATGAACATCCAGAGTGCTTAGTGTGCCACCTGGAAGGGGAAGCCTTTCCATCCTATGGGTAGAGACATTGAAATAGAAACCTTTGGCAAGGAAAAGATCTGGCTGCTGAGGAATCAAGTTAGTG
>WBNP01003989.1:8877-21878 GCA_013401095.1 Passerina amoena
CCCCATCCCATCCCTATTTCCAGTATTTCCAGGGAGAGCTCAGTGCTGTTTGTCCTGCCCTGGCTGCCTCAGGGGTCAGCATTTCTCACTCTGACCCAGGACAAACACCTCCTTCATTCTCCAGGTGTCATAGCCATGGATGCTGTGGGTTAAGTGCTGGGAGATTTGTGCCCTCAGCATCCAGGAGTTTTTTCCTCAGGTTTCTGTCAGAAAGGGGCCACATTTCCCTCCTCAGCTCCTTTCCCAGTAATTGTGTGCCAGAAGAATTTATCCAGCCTGCTGTCCTCTTTCCCCAAGGCTCTCCCAGCCATGGCAGGGATTATTAAATGATTAATTGCCTTTGGTGGGGTTATTTTTAACCCAAATTATTTCAGAGTTTATGGCACAGACCCGTGAGCATTTCTTTGGCCAACCCCAGAGGGCTGAAGTGTGGAACTGGTCTGGGAATTGGTGGTCAGGGGATGACAGGGAACTTCTTCAACTTTGGTTTCATTAGCAAAGCTAAATCCCAACACTCAATCCAAGCTTTCAAAACATCAGTAAATGGTTTGGCCTTGGCTTTGAAGGGATGGGGGAAGCTTCCAGTGCTGGCTTTGCCCATGTTCACAGAGCTGGATCAACCAGACTTGAGCTGGAATGTCCCTAAATTTTGGTTTAGCCTAAAGCAGTAGACAGGGACAGGAATAGGGATAAGCAAGGCTAGGGAGGACTGAGCAGCCAGCCCAGCACCCAGAAGTGTGCAGCTTGTTGAAAGAGAGGAGGAATATCTTTGGCCTCTCTCCACATGGAAATAAATCCTTGCAATCCTCCCCAGCCCACAGGACAAAAGGAACTTCTTGCATGATTGTAATTAGCAACACATTGTGCTATCACAGGGTTCTTTTGTTTGCTCTTTTGCAACAGAGCAGAACAAGCTTTTTTCTCTCTCCTGCCACCCACTGCCCCCTTTGCACTTTTAGTTCTCACCCCCAAAAAACCCAAAATCCCAATGGATTTGTTTGTTGAATTGAAACCCCAAATGGAGTCTCTGCCTTTCAGTGGCATAAAAGTGAGAGAAAACAGGGAAGGGTTTAGAAGGTTTGGCCCAGCTGAAATGTTCTCCTAGAACCCAGAGGAAAAAGCCCTTAAGGTAAATCCTCTGTGCCTCTTGTGACAGGAAGGTGTCAGCTGACAGTGGCAGAACTTGTCTAATGTTTTTTACAAATCTTTGCTAATACAAAAAAATAAAAATCTTAAATCAGCTGTTCTGTTGCTTTGGTGAAGGTCTGTTGCTGTTGTGTCTGCAGAGGGCTGGATTTTGAAGCAATGACAGAATCACTTCATGGTGGTGTTTGATCAGAACTTTAAAGAAAATAGTTCATAGCCCTTACAAAAATCCCAGAATCGATGATTTTGGAGTTTTTTTTCAACCTCAGTAAGTCCAGCTGTGACTGATCCCAGACCAGACAGCTGAGTTCCATGTCCTGTCTTTCCATAAACACCTCCAGGGATGAGGACTCCACCATGGGCACCAATTCCAATGTCCAACCCCCTTTTCTGTGCAGAAATTCCTCCTGAAACATAAATGCTGTTGTCACTGCATCTTCCTGAGGCTGCCAGGAGCCTGAAACAGCAGCTCCAGGAGCTGCAGGCTGATGCCAAAATCTCCTCAGTGAGAGGAGGTGCCTGGTGGAAGTCCCTTAGAGATTGTGCTGTTCCCTGGATTATCTAAACCCTGCCCTTGGATTGTCCTGGGAATTCCAGGGTTGATCCTCTCAGTGCCCATCTCTGATTCCCCAATCTCCAAAGCCCTGAGGGTTTGCCCTTGGTAGCATTTCCCTTTCTAACCAAACACCCAACCCATGCCTTGGCAACTGAGTTTAATTTCAGGATGAAAGGAGCAGTTCTTGGGTTGTGCTTTGGGGCCAGGAGTGATTGGGTTGCATGAGAACAGAAAAATGTTTTTCCTGTTTGGTTTAATTAGCACAGAGCTTCCATTTCACATGGAAATTTGACAGAGGACAACAAACCTTCTTCATTGTTGGCCAGTACAAACAAAGTGAGATCCTTCAGCTCTTGGTTTGATGTTGTATCACTCAGGGAAGGGGAGCTTGCTGTCAAACACAGCACTGGGAATTCTTGGCTGAGAAAAACAAATCAGCCCCAGAATCCACAGAGTAACAACTCTGTAAAGTGTGGAAATGCTCTGCACCTTTCTTGTGTGTGGAGGCTCCTGGAGCAAGTCCTTGCTGTTTGATGTTGTGTTAGCAGAACTAGCAGAGGCTTTATGGAAATCATGGTTTTATTTAGTTCCAGCCTGAAATAAAACCTTGCTTGTTTGCTCTGCAGAAGATGAAGAGAATTCTGTTGAGTGACTTGCCTGTCACCTCATCCTGACACTGCCCCCACCCTGCCTTGGCTTTTCCTCGAGTCACTTCAGAGCTGGGCTCCTGTCCCCAGGGAGCTGAGCTTGATGCTGTGCAGATGCAGCCTGGCTGTGCCTGGAACTGTAGAGCAGCAATTCAGAGCAATGCTGAGGTCTGAGCTGGGAGCTCTGCAGGCATACTGGGATGTACTGGTGCTGCTCCAGCCCAGCCTGCTCAGGGTGGTGGCCCTCTCACATTCTGGGCTACTAGCCTGGGTCTCTGCTAGCTCAGGGATTGCTTCTCCAGGCTCTGGTTTGCTCCCTACATTTCAGCATTGGAGCTGGTGTTGATGGATGTTGGACTTGTCCAGCAGCCAAGCAGGAATTCCTCCTCCTTCCAAGCTCAGTGTGCAAGCCAAGAGCTCGACCACATTAGCTGGGGAACCACTGCATTTCCTGCCAGTGTCTGAGTGCAGCCTGGGGCATCTCATGCCTCACATGGATGGGGTTCAGCTGTTGAGAGGAAGAGCCCTTCCAGAAAAGCTCTTTGGGTCAGGGATGGATGGATGGATGGCAGGAATAACGGGCTCACAGTGTGAGTGCAGTGTCCGAGCGCTTCTGGTCCCTGCTCCAGCCCAGCACATCCATGTGGGGTCTGAGGAGCTGTGGGTGCTGTGGGAGGTCGGGTGGCACAGAGGGGATGTGCCCCAGGCAGGGGACGTGCCTCCAGCTGGGCCCACATGCACCAGAACCCTGCTCCAAGGCACGCTCCTGCTGCAGCTTCCACCATTGTGTGAGCCAGCCCACGGGATTGCCTGGGCTGGGGGAAGAGAGCACCAGGAGCTCTGCAGAATGGAAGTGTCTGCTGGGTTGGGATGGGTCCTGCCAGGCCTGGGATTGTGTAGGATTCTGTCAGGACAGGGATTGTGTAGGATTCTGTCAGGACAGGGATTCTGTAGGATTCTGTCAGGCCAAGGATTGTGTAGGGAATTGTCAGGCCAGGGGATTGTGTAGGATTCTGCCAGTACAGGAATTGTGTAGGATTCTGTTAGGACAAAGATTGTGTAGGATTCTGCCAGTACAGGAGTTGTGTAGGATTCTGCCAGGACAAGGATTGTGTAGGGTTCTGTTAGAGCAAGGATTGTGTAGGATTCTGTAAGGCCAGGGGATTGTGTAGGATAGTCAGGCCAGGAATTGTGTAGGATTCTGCCAGGACTATGATTGTGTAGGATTCTGCCAGCATAAGGATTGTGCAGGATTCTGCCAGGACAAAGATTGTGCAGGATTCTGCCAGGACTGTGATTGTGTAGGATTCTGTTAGGACAAGGATTATGTAGGATTCTGTTAGGACAAGGATTATGTAGGATTCTGCCAGAGCAGGAGCACAGGCCCTGAGTCAAAGCAAACACAGAGGGAGAACAAGGAGAATGCAGATCTGAAAGCACTCAGATAAATAAATGGCACATTGGAATAGCCCTGACTTTGGCTGGGATTCACCTGCTGGATCCACGTTGTGCTGCTCACTTCAGGAGTCACTAATGTTTATTTTTGTCCTGCAGAGTGTATTTAGGGAGCCTTCCCAATCAGAGCACCAATTAGGAACATTTGGAATGCTCTGGCTGTCTGCATGGCAGGAGGAGAATAAGGTTCCTCTCTTTTTATGGCACAAACAAGCCCTGATACCCATCATCTTTTTCTGGAAGGCAAGAAACTTTTTTACAATAATTATATCCATCTTCCTCCTTTTTAGGTCAGCTCTGAGATGCTGGGAAAAATCCCCATCCTAAAGAGTCTTCGCTGGAGGGAGAAGCAGGCTGGCAAGGATGTCACCCTCCAAGGTGAACACCCAGCCCTGGCAGACACCAGCAGAGCAGCAATTCCAGACAAGAAGGTGATGGCTGCAAATCCCCAGCCATGGGCTGCTCCAGCCTCAGCTCCAGCGGGGAGTGATCCTGTAAATCCCAAATCTGAGGGGTCTGACACAATCACCACTGTGTACCTGGGGAACCTGCCTGGCAGCCTGAGGGTGAGCCAGCTGAAAAGTGCCCTGAGGGAGCTGCAGGTGCTTCCTGCTGCCCTGCAGTGGCAGGGAGCACAGCACAGAGCTTTCCTGCACTACAGGGATCAAGGGGCTGCACACAGAGCTCTGTCCTCCTTGCAAGGCCTGAGCCTTGGGGGCAGTGCCCTGAGAGTGGAGCTGGCCAAGAGCCACAGGAACAAAGGGCAAGGAGAAATCAATAGTCACAAATGAGTATGGAGGGAAAGAAACCACACAAAAAAGGTGCTTTCATTGTTTTGTGAGAAGCCAACCTGAAGTTTTAAGGTTTTTTGTAACCCTCAGGTGTAACAAAATCAAATTTCTGCACAAACTTGCCTCACTTCTGGACATGCAAAGGTTTGTCCCCACAGGTGACAGAGGAGCCATTTCTCTCTATAAATAATTGCCCACAAAGTACCCACACTCTGGTTTTGGTGCTGTTTGGTGGCTTTGTTAAGCCTGGCTTAAAGCCCTGCCCACCTGCAGCAAGGTGGTTGCAGTCAGTCAGTTTAGGTGACTCCTGCCCCTTGATACCTGTGGGGTTAAAAGGCAGCAGCAGGAAATCTGTCCTGAGGGTAACAATTCTGTTTACTGAAAAATGGGCTTTGCCTGCTGGAAGTTTTCAATTTGTTTTTTATAAAAATGACCAGGGACAGAGAGAGATTGTCCTTTTTGTGTCTTGAAGAGTGGAAACACTGGCTGAGTTCTGGCTCTAGTAAGAGCTGGTAACATCAGGTGGGAAAGATTGGAACCCTTTCCTCAGCTTTTCTCCAAATCAGCCCTTGGTAAACCTTATATTTCGTATTTCAGAGGAAAGCAAATCCCAATTTTCTTTGCTTTTCCCCAAAACTGCTTTTCTGATGGATCAGATAATTATAAAATGATAATTTTATAATTTAGCTGTATAATTTTATAATTCAGCTGCTTTTCCTGATTGTCTCTTCTAATGGGATGTGATTCCTTTGCCTCTGTGAAATAACATTATTATTATTATTATTATTATTATTATTATTACTACTATTGAAATGGAAAGCAGGCACACCATGGTCAGAACTTGTTGGTGCTCAGTCTGCCATGGAATTCTTTGGGAATTTGCTGGAGATTGATGCTTTGTCACCATCCCTGATGCTCTTCCACATCCCAGTGAGGAAGATGAGGCATCACCACCCACCTTCTCCAGCTGAAAATGCTCCCAGGCCCTGTCCTGGACATGAACATTCCCTTCCAGTGGAATAGCCAATAATGATTTATCTACTATGGCTCTTATTACCTTTTTTTTTCCCTCTTGGGTTTCCTATTCCTGAAAAACAAGTTAAATTTTGGCCCAGCTATCCTTTCTAAACAGAAGCACTTTTGCCAGTGATGCTGGGCACGTAGTCAAAGTAAGCATCTAAATGGATTTTTTTTTTTTTTAAGTAAGAGTTGGAAAGTTTTTTCTTTTAGCCAGGGAGTACTGTTAAGTATATTTTAAGCAGATTATTATGCCTTGAGGGTCAGACATTTATTCAGTATTAAATATAAAGTTCTCATCATTTGTGGCTCTGTAGGGAAGGGCTGAAGGAAAGCTTGGAGCTGCCCCAGCCCTGAGCCCAGCACAGGAAAGACAAGGAGCTGTTGGACAGAGTCCAGAGGAGGCAGCAGGATGAGCAGAGGGATGGAGCAGCTCTGCTGGGAGGAAAGGTAGAGAGAAATGGGATTGTTCAGCCTGGAGGAAGGTTTTGGAGTGAGCTCATCGCTTTCCAAATGGAAATGACTCCCTCTCCCAATGGAGAGGGACATTGGACAAGGGATGGGGGGACAGGACACAGCGAATGGCTTCTCACTGCCACAGGGCAGGGTTAGAGGGGGTATCAGGGAGAAATTCCCCCCTGTGAGAGCGCTGAGGCCCTGGCACAGGTGCCCAGAGCAGCTGGGGCTGCCCCTGCATCCCTGGCAGTGCCCAAGGCCGGGCTGGTCAGGGCTTGGGGCACCCTGGAATGGTGGAAGGTGTCCTTGTTCACAGTCCTTGGTCACAGCACAGGGGTTGGAACAAGATGATCTTTGAAATCCCTTCCAACCCAAACCATTCTGTCATTCTGTGAACTTGTTGTAAGGTCAGCAAAGGATCTGGAACAAATCAGTAGTTCCATTCCACTCTTTGTACAGCTCCCAATGATTTCCAGTATCACTGAGCCCAAACTCAGACTGCACAACCCTCTGGGTCTCACTGCAGGCCTTGGCATTCAAGGCTGAGAGCCAGGGTTATGTTTCTGCCCAAACACACTCACTGCATCAGCAGCTTCCAAAGCAGAGGAAAGAAAAGCAAAAAAATAATTATCCATCCCTGCCTGCCCTTTCCAAATGATGGCAAATTGAGTAATGAGATCTTTGCTGTTCCTTTTGACTCTGGGATATTTCTTGCTCTGCTGAAGATATCCAGGTGACCTTAGCAGTTAAAAGCCAGTGACTCTGCCAAAGAAAACTTCCAGCATCTCAAACTTGCCCTGTTGCATTTCAGGTGTGACCCTTTTCTGGTCACATTTGTGGGGATCACATCCTCTACCTTCTTTCCTTTCTTCCCATCTTGAGTTTCGGTGCAGATCTGTTGGTGTGTTCTGTAAATGTGGTAATTTGCTTGCTTTCCTGTCAGCCCAGCCTGCAGCCAGGGCCCAGCTTTGTTTGGACAAACATCTGGATGTTTTTCTGGTTGCAGTTGTGCCTCTGGGTGAAGCCCACAGGTGAGCAGTGTCCAAACCCTTGGCTCTTTCCAGCCTGTCACTTGTTTCTGTCATGTGTAGTATTCAAGGTCCCATTTCACTGTATTTACCCAATATCCTTTCCCAGCTGAGAGTGAAACTCCATGCTATGAGGAGATGCTGACTAGGGGTGTGAAACAGGTTGGAAATCAGGAGGAATTTCTTCATGGAAAGGGTGGTCAGGGAAGGATGGTCAGGTGGAGGTGTCCCAGGAAGGGCTGGAGCTGGCACTCAGTGCTCTGGGCTGGTGGCAAGGTGGGGATGGGTCACAGATTGGATTTGATGATCCTGGAGCTCTTTTGCAACTTTAATGATTCTATGAAGTGTGATTAGGAAGAAAAATAATTACTGTGAGCTTAAGCATATTAGCATTTTGAATGGACTGGAAAAATGCTGCAGTATTTTTATATTTTTGATTGAAGTTATTAATAAATGCCAAGGTTTTTCAGGTGCTGCCATCTCAGTCAGTAAATCCCTGTCTGAAATCAGGATGGGGCTCCTGGTGCTGCTCTCCTCCAGCTAAAAGACATTTCAGTGCCAGCTGCCACACTGCTGCTGGATTAAATGAAATTAATTAAACACAGGAGTGGCCAAGGCACAGCCCTGCACGGCCTTCTGGTGCCTGCAGCTGTGTGATGTGGATTTTCTCTTGTGGGCTGACCCTAAAGGAAGCAGCAGATTGTGTAGAAAAAGTGAATGGGGCAGTGTGCCTGTGTCAGAGCTATTGTTCCAGGCTCTCTGCATGCTCAGGAAGGCATCACTTAGAGCACAGTCTGGAGGGGTTTCTGGAACTCCACAAAACTCTGAAGTGCAGGAGATTTTATTGAATCCTTGGGTTCTGATCTTATAAGAAATCTTGAGGAATTGAAGCCTGATTATGTTTTACTTTGGCCCAGGCCAAGGCTATGCAAGATACCAACAATGAAACCATAAAATCCATAGCTTGAAATATTCTCTGAGTGAATGAACAGCATTTAAAGAGCAGAATATTTCCTCAAATCACAATTCCTCATTCTGCACCTGCTGTAGCTGTGACCTGTGATACCAAGGTACCAACAATCAAACCATAAAATCCATACCCTGAAATATTCTCTGCCTGAATAAACAGCATTTGAAGAGCAGAATATTTCCTCAAATCATAATTCCTCATTCTGCACCTGCTGTAGCTGTGACCTGTGCACAAAGACATAAAATGTGCCTCATCTCAGGAGCATCCTGACTCAGTTTTACTGCTTGAGACTCATCAGAAAATCTTCAACAGTGGCAAAGCAGTGCCTGGATGCTGCAGAAAAGCCTGAAATGCTGCTGATGGATCTCTACTCTGCTTTTAATAGGGAGTGAAGTGATCCCTAGGCCAGCCCTGGGTGCAGCAGCAGCAGCAGCAGAGCTGTGTGATGAGCAGAAACATTCAGCAGTACAATGGGAAATGCTTTCCTGAGCCAACTTTGTTCCCAATAATTCAGACTGAGGGCTCTATTCTCTGCACAGCCCGATGGCCTCGCCTGTCATGTGGTCAGGCTCATTCTTTCCAGCTCCTTTCATGGCACAGACATTTGGGATGCTGTTGCTGAGCTGTTGTTGCTGCTCTCCCCTCGTGTTGAGGTTCACTGGGGGAAGATGCTGGTCTGGAGTGAACCCCTGGGGCTGGGCTTGGCATCAGCAGTGACCACCAAGGTGTTCCATGACGGATGGGACCTTCCCAGGACCATTCTCCCTTCCTCCCTACCCTCATTTGTGAGGGAAATGCAGAGGGAAACCAGCGTGGGGTGAATGGAGCCTGCACCAGCTCCAGAGTGGAGAACAGGGTGACTTGGGAGGGGGTTTTGTTGGAGGCCATCAGTGCCAGCGTGGTGTGTGGCACAGAGCAGTGAGGCAAGGCTGGAATCTGCTAACAATGAGGCCGAGGTGGCTCTGTGCCACCCCAAAACTGCACAGGCGTGAGGGTTTTCCTTCAGCCAGCCATGTCCATGCATTTCCTGGAACAGGGACAAGGCCACACAGCTTCAAGCCACCAAAGACAACAGTAAACAAGCTGCCTTGCTGGGTAGGCTCTGAGTTACAAGAGTCAGACACTGTTTGTTTCCAGGGAAGGAAAAAGGGGAGAAGAAAATCTCTCACCATCAAGGCTTTTTCCTGGATCTCACATCCAGCTCCAGCATCTCCCTGATCCCCTCCCAACAAGCAGCCTGGAAGGACAGAGGTTTTATCCCATTATCCCAATTTAAAAACTCAGGAAAGGGATGGTTAAACACTGTCTCCAAGTCATCTCCTTATTTTGTGTATGCCTTTTTTTTTTATATTTCATCATCTTCTGCTGCTCCAAAGAGAGAAACAAACGGATTTTAGGGAAATATTTCCATTGAAAAATCCAGCAGTGGGGCTGTGTTTTTTCTCCCCAGGGGTGAGGAGGGGGAGGAAAAGCGTGTGCAGGGATTTCTCTCGTTCCGGTTCCTCCCAAGGAACAGCCCCTCACAGCACTTCTGCCTCTGGAGGAAACATCTGTGGCCATGGCCACGTTCCTGAGGCAAACCCCCCTGCTTGGGAGGCTGCTGTGTACCAAATGCTTTGATTTCCTGGTTGCCATCTCTTAAAGATTTATCTGCCTCCCAGAAAAGGGCAGCATTTCCCATGTTCCCGTGTGTAATGTCCGTGATGGCTGCTGTAAACATCATGGAACGTTTCCCTGGCCCTCCTCTGACATAGGTAGCAAAATCTCTGCTTTTCATCTTTCAAAGCCCTGCAGAAATGTTTAGGGTCGTGTATCCTGCCATTGTTCTGGGCTGGGCATCCCACTGAAGTGCCTGGGAGAAATGAGTTCAGGATATGGATCTATCTCTGCTCCATCTCTGCTGCAGCCCCAGGAACATCCACATTTTACAGAGGGGAAGGCAGAGATGGCTCCTGATAGACTGGAGGCAACTGATCAGTCCCACCCCTTTGGAAAACAACAGGAGCACAGGCCAAAAACTCAGCAAAAGTTCTACAAATCCCCCAACCAAGCCCCTCTTGGGATGTTCTGTGTGACAGGAGTGATGTTCCCAATGGGGATTTTGATACCTGGAGCACCAGGGTGGCTTCAATCCCCCTGGTCCTCCTGCTCCAGAACTTTCCATCAAATGCCCAGCACCTGCCAGGGACAAACCACAGCTCCTGCTCTGGCAGACAAGGCACCAATGAGATTTTTTTTTTTACAGAATTTTGCCTCAGGAGCATCACATTTTACAGAGGGGAAGGCAGAGATGGTTCCTGATAGACTGAAGGCAACTGGTGATTCCAACCCCTTTGGAAAACAGCAGGAGGACAGGGCAAAAACTCAGCAGAAGTTCTAAAAAACCTCAGCCAAGCCCCTCTTGGGATTTTCTGTGTGACAGAACCGATGTTCCCAACATTTTCTCTCCCAGGGGATACCTGGTGTCTTTAATCCCCCTGGTTCTGCTCCAGAACTTTCCAGCACATGGAACCAGGGACAAAGCACAGCTCCTGCTCTGGGAGACAAGACACAAACCAAAGTTTTCCCCAAATGTGTCACCTCCAGAGGTGTCCAAGTCACCCAGATGTGTCACCACCCCCCCCATCCCACACTTTGAGCCAAGCCAGGTTTACCTTTCCTCAAAGAATAAAACAAACAACACAGGGCAGTTAAATGGGATCAAAAAAAGGCCAAGGGGAAAAGAGAAACGTTCATGTGCTGAAAGCTGCCACATTTCCCAGCATTACCAAACCCATGGCTACCACTCCTTCAGATTTCAGAGTGAATAATTGTTCAGACAAGAGCCAAGCTTGTGTTTCTGCAGAGGGATCTCAGAGTGTTTCCAGGCACCTGCACTGCTCAGGCTCTGCAGTGTGACATTTCCACCCCTCTGCAGGGATTTCTCTTCACCCCCACACCACTGCTGCAGCAAGTTCTGCTCCAAAGGAGCTCCTGGTACCCCCCAAAGTCCCTGCAAAACTTTCCAGGCCATGTCATCCTGCTTTCCCAGGTGTGGTTGTTTATTTTTGCAGTAATTAGGCTGAAGCTGAGCTGAGCCACAGAGCTGCACTTTCTGTGCCATTCCAGGGGTTTTTTTTTGAGCCTTGCTGATTTAAATAAAGGAAGGTCTGTGCTCAGGCTCCTGTTCTCACTGCCACTGCCAAGTGGCACTGCCACTGTCCCCACATCCTCCCCATGATTTAACCATGGCTTGACCTCTGCAATTGCCATTTGCTCTCTGGTGTTGTTCCAGACATCTCTGAGGTGACCTGGAGAAGTGTGTGAGGAAAGGAAATCCCTGTTGATGGCACAGTGACTCCCTCAGCGAAACTTTCCAAAGGATCTGCAGCTCCCCTGAAAAAAATTAGTTCATTTCAAGACTGGAGTTGGAATATTCATCAGAAGTTGGATGAAGCAGAGCAACTTCTGATTCATGGAATGGTTTGGGTTGGAAAGGACCTCAAAACTCATCAAGGCTTCCACCATCCCAGGGTGCTCCAAGCCCTGTCCAGCCTGGCCTTGGGCACTCCCAGGGATCCAGGGGCAGCCACAGCTGCTCTGGGCACCCTGTGATAATGGAAATTTTGATATTAAACCAGAAGCTCAATAAGATTGATTCCTTCTGTTACATTTTATTAATAATAAACCCACAGGATCATTTAGATTGGAAAAGACCCCCTGGGATCTTCCAGTCCAACCACTGATCTGAATATTCTGGTTTTAATTCCTCACTGGATTCTGGCAGGGAAAGTTACTAAAGAAAACAAGGCAGCCCCCGTGTCTTTCCTCACTCATGGAGGCAACCTGAGAATTTCTAGGAATAACATCAGCTTCCAGCTGCAGAGCTGCACTGGGGGCACCTCCTGCTCCTCAGGGGCTCCTTTCATCCACCTGTTTGATCCCTGAGGATGATTCCTTCTGCAAAGATTCCTTGGCAGGGATAAAGCCCCCAGGAGCATCCCAGTGCTGCCTTTTCCTGCAGAGCATCAGGCAGGAGTTATGCTTGGAAAGGGAACAGATGTTCAGGTGTGGCCTCCCAAAAGCATTGCAGAAATTGAAGTCCCCTTCCAAAAGTGACAAGAGCTGTTCTTTAATCCCCTGAAGTGCTCAGATCCCAAATATTTTGGTTTTGAGGGAGAAATCAGGCGCCCACTGATTCTTATGGATCTCATCTTTTATACGTGCTAAGAACTTGGTGCCACACTCATCCCTTGGTATCCCAAATACCTATTTAAGATTCCAGGGGTTGTTCCCACAGGTTAAATCTCCAAGGTTTTCTGTAAATCTGGATAATCAAGCCCATATGAGATCATCCTGTGTCAGGTGTCTGTATCCATGGATTACTCCATGCTTTTCCATGCCAGGTATTCCCATCTGTCCCACCTGGGCACAGAAAAGGTTTGATCCTAAAGTGCTCCATAAAGGAGTTTCACCTGGTGTGAAGATAAAGGGATAAAGGGATGTTCCCCTCACAGGTCTGGATGCCAGAAGGGAAAAATAAAAACAAAATAAATACATTTTTAAAGATATTTTAAAAATTAATAATAAAGAAAGAAGCCCAAGCTTTTTAGCATCTATCAGGTGGGGAGAGGCTCCAAACCGGCCCCACCTGGACGGGCTTGGAGCCAAATTTGGGGAAGCCTCGGCCCGGCGCTCCCGCTCGCTACCGCCAGGTGGCGCTGCCGCCACGGGAACGGCACCGCCCCCCCCCCCCCCACCCCCCGGATCGCCGAGTCCCACCGGGATCATCCGAATTTATCACCGGGATCATCCGAATTTATCACCGGGATCATCGGGATATCACCGGGATCATTCAAATTTATCACCGGGATCATCCGAATTTATCACCGGGATCATCCGGATATATCACCGGGATCATCCGAATTTATCACCGGGATCATCCGAATTTATCAC
>WBNP01003991.1:0-26213 GCA_013401095.1 Passerina amoena
CACGGCAGGACACGATACGGCACGGCTCGGCACGGCACGGCTCAGTTCGGTACGGCACTGCAGGACTTGGTTCGGCTCGGTTCGGCACCCCGGAGGTACCGCGCGGGGCCCGGCTGTCCCGGCAGCGGCGGCAGCTGCGCCTTGCGGGGCGGGGGTGTCCCGGGTGCGGGGCTGAGGGCGGCGATGCCGTGGCCGTGCCGTGGCCGTGCCGGAGCTGCCGTGGGCCGTGCGGGACCGGGAGCGGAGCGGGCAGCGCGGGTGTCCCACGGGAAGCGGAGCCCGGCGAGTTTTGGGGGCTGTAGCGCGCCCCAGAGCGTGCGAGCAGCGGGTTACACATGGAATCCTGAGTGTCAGGGTTTCCATGAGGAGCGGACATGCTGTAGCTCATGGAAGGAGAGGATGGATGGAAGGATGTGGGGCGGGAGGGGCTGGAAGGGATGATTCTTCTCGGCTGGCTTTTCGCCTTCCCTGCTGCTCGAGCCGGTCCCGTCCCCAGCAGGTCCAGGAAGGCTGGATCCGTGCTCCAGGGTGCCTGGGACACCAACCCCACAGCCCCCGGCCCCCTGCCCGCCCCTCTGCCCCTGGGGATGGCCGATGTTTGCGCATTCCTCCCAGGGCTTTCCCTCCTGCCGGCAGCCGGTTCCTCCCGGGGCTGCCTCTGCCGAGCCCGGGCAGCTCAGAGCAGGGCGGGCAGAGCTCTGCTTAGAGCTCTGCTGTGTCCTGGGGGGGCTGGGAGGGGGTACGAGCTGTGCTGGGACCTGTCCTGGCTTAGGGGGACAGCAGGACATGGGGACATCAGGCAGCCCAAAGGGGCTGGACCGGGAGTTACCAGAGAAGCGCAGCCCCAGCCCCGCGCAGTGTTTTGTCCCGCTCTGCAGCAGTGTCCCTGTCCTTGCCTGGGATGGGGACACACAGTGGTGGCAGGGGTGGGCAGAGAGGGGCGGTGAGCTCCCAGCATCAGGAGGTTGTATTTTTGGGAGTGACACCAATCCTGCCAGGGAATCCAGACTCCTATGGTGACCCTGGGCTGCTTCTGTGACCAGTTTGTGGCACCATGTGCCCTTCCAGAACCCGGAGCTCTGACCCATGCCAGGGCCCCTCCTGAGCAGGGTGGGAGTGTCAGGGCTCTCCTGCTTTGTGCACATTTGCTCCTGGCTCTCCAGGGCTGCCGGGAAGCGGGAAAAGGGGAAAAGCGGGATTGCGAAAGGGCCGTGTGTGTGTGTGTGTGTGTGTGTGTGTGAGGGGCCCTGGGGACAGCGGGAGGGATGGAGCCCTGAAGGCATGGGACTCACCAGACCTTCTCCTGACCCCATGCTCTCAGGGATGTCCCGACATGGGACATCAACAGAGAGTGGCTGTGTCACCCCTTAACCTTCTCAAGGAAGGATAAACAGAGCGAGCTTCCTCTCCCTTGTGCTGGCGGCTTTCCCAGTGCTGCTCTTCTCTGAGTCCTCCCAGTTGTCAGTGCCTGGGATGCTCCATGTCCCCTGTGGGTGTGTCCGAGGCTGAGCACATCCCTGAGGAGCCTCCATGGCCTGGCCTTTCCCTGCTGCTGTGGCTTGGGATGTCATCCCTGTGTGCAGGGATGCCCTGTGCTGATCAAACACATGGATCTGCCTCACCAGGAGCTGCCCCTTCCCAGCTCTGTTGGCTGTTCACCGGGGTTTTGGTGGGGCAGACTGATTGTCCTGCTCTATGCCCAGTGAGTGCTGAAGGACACACGTGATTTGGACAGGCCTGGAAGGGGCAGCCCCTGTGCAAGATGCAGGGTACTGATTGGGACAGTGTCTGGCTGTCAGTCACCTGTCAGGGTGACTCTGTCCTCTGATCCATCACCCACTGGGACAAGCAGAGCCAGTGGGCAGGATGTGAGCAGTTTGAGCAGTGTCATGAAGGGTCCTCTCACCCATGCCAACCTCAGCAGAGCAGGGCTGAGGCTGAGGACTGGAGAGAACCCCAGGATTTTGACTCCTCAGTACTCTCAGACTGTGCTGCAGGCTGGGATGTGGCTCAGGGCCTCGTGCACACCCGGCTGGGACATTCCTGAGGTTTCCTGGGCAGTGGCAAGGACCTGGGCTGCTTGCCAGCTCCCACGCCCAGCCAGCCCGTCCTCCAGGGCCCTTTACCCTCACTGTGGAGTTCTGCTGAGCATCTGTGCCTGGGGCAGCACATCCAGAGTGCCACAAGCACATCCAGAGTGGTCCAAGGGGACCCTGTCCCAGGCTGGAGCTGACAGCAGTGTGGTTGGTTGGGATGCTGGGGTGAGCTGCCCGTTCAGAGCAAAACTTGAGAGCACAACGAGCAGCAGAGCAGCAGGAGTGGAGAAAACTCACAGCTTGTGCCTCAGAGGTGGAAAAAGTGCTGTGGACAATGAGAGCCCTGTTAGCCTGGCTAACATGGACATGGACACGGGCACGGAGCGTGTTCAGAGAGGGAGGGAGGTGCTGCAGGAACGGGCACGGAGCCGTGCTGGGCTGCAGGGAGCTCACATGGCAGGGCTGGGCTGGCCATGGAAAAGGCTTTGGACCCACAGAGCACAGCTGGAATGTCACTGGGAAACTCTGAGGTGAGTGGCAGAGCTGGGGAGCCAGGGCAGAGGAAGCACAGTGGGGATGAGAGATGCTGGAGCAGGACCCAGGAGCGGGGATTACAGAGCCTGAGGTCACGCTGCTGAGGCTCAGAGGAGAATCAATGATTTGCTGCACAAAGCCCAAGCACTTTTCAGGTGCCATGTTCTGGTCCTCCGTGTTTTGCTTCTCCATGCACAGATTTAAATTTTCCTTGTAGGCTGCACCATGCTGATTTACCAGGCTGTCCCTATTCCCATCTCTGATTCCCCCCATTTCTGTCTCTGCAGTCTGTACCAGGAAGGTGCTTTTTTCCTCCTTCTGGCACAGTTTTGCTTTGAAAAGCATGTGATCCTCACCAGAAAGCCCAGAGAGTGGTGACTTCCCCATGTAACCACATTGTAGTTCCAGCAGGTGACCAGTTTTAATCCACTTAGCAGAAGGTGCACTGGTTTTGTTGAGTGCTAATTATTCATTAAAAGGTGGTGCGAGATGAATCGAATACCTTCCAGTCTCAGCCTGTTATATCCACACAGTTACTCCAATTAACAGGAGCTGTGATCTCCTAAAAGGCCATTCCCACTTCCTGACACGGGCTATTTCTGCCAGACCGTGGAGATTGGCATTAATTGTGTCCTTCAGGGCTGTACTGACCCCGTTGTGAAAGTGCCCAGTTCCATCCTGCTTGCTCAGGAGCGCTGGGGAAGCTCCAGTCCCTAAGGAAACACACCCCAAGTGCTGCAGGTAGCACTGAGGGGGCTCACATTGTGTGTCAGGACAGCTCTGAGGGTTTACAGCCCTTCCTCTGGGCAGGGCAATGTCCCCTCGCTGACCCAGGGCTAGAATAAGAAGTTTTGTTCCTGCTCCGAGATGGCAAACTCATCCCTTTTCTGCTTCCCAGGCAGTGTGGAGATGAGGATGGACAATTCCCATTCCAAGCCCAGAAATTCCCTTTTTCCTGAGCCACTGGCAGGGCTGGGGTGGCCCTTTGCACCCTCCCTGCTGGCTGGGTAAAAGGTTCAGCAGAGCATTTCCCTGCTGTCTGCCCACAAGCACACATCCTGCTGAGCTCTGGCAGTGCCAGAGCAGGCAGCTGAGGCACCAGGAGCCCAGAGCTGGCTCCCAGCTGCATGGACCATGTCCCCAGCAGCTCTGTGGTGTCCCCTGTGCCCCAGTTGTGACAGAGGAGAGAGCCAGACCCGCGCTGATGTGGTTGCACCGAGGGAGGTGATGTGCTTTATCACATTTATCACAGAATTACAGGGTTGGAGAAGACCTCCAGGGTCACCAACCTGTGACCAATCCCCACCTTGCCAGCCAGACCAGAGTGCTGAGTGCCACATCCAGTCATTGCCACCACTGTGTCTGGAACTGGACCAGTAGTGCTGCTCCTTGTTACTCCTCCTTGTTACTCCTGAGCATCTCTGCAGGCTCATCCCGAGGCTCTCACTGCTCCTGGTGGCACCTCCAATGTCACATGTGCCCAAAGGGGCAGCAGGCAGCAGGGCTGGGCCCTCTGGAGGCTTGTGTTGGTGTTTTGGGTGTGGCAGAGGGGCTGGCACTGGGCACCATCCTGATTCATCCCTGCCTTGGCCCAGGAGGTTCTCAAAGAGGTTGGAGTGTGGAGCATGTCCTCATCATCTGGAAAAGTGAACCAAGCAGGAATGGGACTGATTCCTCTGTGAAAACCCTGCCCTGGAGGCTGGTGGGGAGATGGAGCAGCTGTGCCAGCCTCCAGCTCTGTGTGGAGTTTGAATTTGTTTCCCTTTCTCTGTGACACTGCAGCTAAATACGGGAATTTTAAATCACCCCAGGAAAGCCATAACTTGTTTTTTTTTAATGTTTTCTAATGGCAAGCACAGACTGTGTGAGTGCAGCAGGCAGGATCTGTGCTCAGGGGGGGACTTGGAGACAGAAATATCCTTCTGGGGGGCTTCCCTGGGGGTGTTTTGGGGAAATGCTTTCCCATCATGGAAGGGACTGGCAGGGATGGTGGCACGGTCAGAGCTTGTCAACACCCCTTGTGCAGAAATGCTGCTCCTGAGCTACAGGATCCATGGGAATAGCACACTGGGAAGGGAGGGCAGCTCACAGAGAAGGGTTTTCACTATTGTTTGCCATGGGACTGGTACAGGAATACCACATCTCCCTCAGGTATTCGGGGAGCCACAAATATTGTCAGAGGAATGCGAATGCTCCGGCTGCCTTGCTCGTCATGGAAGGGAGGGCAGGAGCGTGGGCTGGAATCCCCTCAGCCAGGAGCCATTCCCTGCTCCTGCTGGATTGAGCTCCTGGCTGGTCCAGCTGGGCTTTCCCTGTGCCCTGAGGCTGTTCCAGCTCCCTCAGCTCTGGCAGCTCATCCCCCTCCTTCCATTCACCTCTCCTGGGCATAGCCCTGTGCCCATGTGCCCTCACTGCCCTTCAGATGTGACCTGACAGCACAGTGGGGGCTGTTGGCAGAGGGGGACAGGGGCACTGGGCAGGCCCCTGGCAGCCCCAGGGGTGCAGGGGATGTGTGTTAGGGGCACTCTGGCCAGGCACGTGTCGGGGAAGATGAAACAGGAAAGTCTTATAAATATGATTGCCTAGCAAAAGATTTTGAGAATATGGAAACTGTAAGTGAGATTGAAATGAAAGCAAGCTTTGAGATACCTCAGTTACTGAACAACTGGAAAACAATGGTGTGGCAGACTGAAGGTAATCCCCTTTTGATGAAACAAGACCCTTTGCTTGCAGACAGCTCCAAGGGTCAGAGCAGACCCTACTTGGCAGCTTGGCAGAAGGGGCCCAAAGAGGAGTTTTTAGGGTTTAAAATGTAAACATTACATTTTTATTATACATTACAGTATAGTAATGTAATGATTCTCATAAGCTGTATATAAATGCTATAAGATTTGTATCTTGTACTAAGTTAGTTAGTGAGAATTAGAATATTTAACACAGAAGAAGATTTATTGTATTGTAACAGGAACCTCACTCTCTTACACTTTAACTCTGTTACCCTTTTTACTCTCTTACCTTTTTTACTCCCTTACAGTCTCACCCTCTCATCCTCTCTCCCCCTGTCTTCTCTGGGGCCTGCTCTGAGCTGTGCCTGGCAGCTCCCAGCAGGGCCCTGCACTTGGCCCTTTGCAACAAACCCCAAGTTCCACGACCTGGCCTCAGAGATCTCTCATCTCCATCCATCCCGACCATCCAACGCCCCAACCCTCCTACACACGTGGCCGTGCTGGTGGTGGGGAGGGGGTTTGACCAGCACAGAGCTGGGCAGGGGGCTGGATGGGGGGGCTGGATGGGGGTGCTGGTGTTCCAGCACATCCCTGACTCTGTCTACCCCTGCAGGGCCACACAGCCATGGGAGGCTGCGGCACACGGGCATGGCCGGAGCTGCTGGTGCTGCTGGGCAGCGCATGGCTGTGGGTGGGCAGTGCCCAGCCCACCCCCCCGGGCCCCACGCAGCCCCCCGGGCCCCAGCTGAGGTTCCGCCTGGCCGGGTACCCCCGCAAGCACAACGAGGGGCGCGTGGAGGTCTTCTACAACGACGAGTGGGGCACCATCTGCGACGACGACTTCACGCTGGGCAACGCGCACGTGCTGTGCCGCCACCTCGGCTTCGTGGCTGCCACCGGCTGGGCCCACAGCGCCAAGTACGGCAAAGGAGTCGGTAAGAGAGGGGTGGTGGGCACAGCACCCCCCTGGCATAGCCCTGGCATCTCTGCAAGGGGCAGGGTCTGTGTTTGCAGGGTGCCTGGCAGTGATTGTGTGCACGGTGAGAGAGGGGTAGTGGGCACAGCATCCCCCTGGCATCTCTGCAAGGGGCAGGGTCTGTGTTTGCAGAGCGCTCAGCAGTGATTGTGTGCTCAGGTGTGCACGTGTGGGAGCTTTCAGTGTGGCACAGCAGCCCCTCAGGGAGGTGGAGGCTCCACATCTGCAGACCCCCACCCAGAACTGTTGTTTCAGGCAAATTCAGGCAACCCTGGCAAAGAGAGAAATGATGCATCTGACTCCATCTTATCAGAAGGCTAATTTATTACTTTATTATACTATATTATATTAAAGAATACTATACTAAAGAATAGAGAAAAGATACTTACAGAAGGCTAAAAAGATAATAATTGAAAACTCGTGACTCTCTCCAGAGTCCCAGCACAGCTTGGCCCCAGTTGGCCAATGAATCAAAACAACTCACAGCAGAATCCAATGGAACAATCACCTGTGGGTGAACAATCTCCAAACACATTCCACATGAGCACAACACAGGAGAAGCACATGAGATAAGAATTGTTTTCCTTTTCTCTAAGGCCTCTCACTGCCTTTCAGCTTCCCAGGAGAAAAACCCTGGGTGAAGGAATCCCGTTCAGGGAATGTGAATGCCACCCAGAACTTCTCTCCTGGCATTTCACTGGCCTCAGCTTTGTGCTACAGCTGCTGCTGTAACCTGTGTGATCCCTGGCCATGCTCTAGGGCACATTCCCTGCTCCCAGAGGATGCTTGGCTCCCCCTCACTCCCAGGCTGTGTCTGGCAGGGCGGATCTGGCTGGACAATGTGAATTGTGCTGGAAACGAGAAGAGCATCGGGGACTGCAAACACCGCGGCTGGGGGAACAGTGACTGCAGCCATGAGGAGGATGCAGGTGTGGTCTGCAAGGATGAGCGCATCCCAGGCTTCAAGGACTCCAATGTCATCGAGGTGAGGGTGCTGCTGAGCTGGCCAGAGCAGCTGG
Organism: Passerina amoena; assembly: GCA_013401095.1. NCBI lineage: Eukaryota > Metazoa > Chordata > Aves > Passeriformes > Cardinalidae > Passerina > Passerina amoena. The sequence continues at coordinate 7,292 of WBNP01003991.1, forward strand.
TGACATCCAGGATGCCACAGAGCACCCTGGGTGTGGGGAAGTCTGGGATTTCTCCCTGGGGGTGCAGGAAAGCAGCGCTGGCTTTCCTGGTTGTGCTCCCCAGAGATGCACCTGGGGACCCAAGGGGACAAGAGGCACTGAGCTCTCTGCGTGAAGTTCCATCCTTGGCTGCCCAGGGCCATCAGATGTGGCCAGCAGGAGTGCAGGACTGGCTGTCCCTGTGCCTCATCTATGCTTGGGGACCCCTCTCCTTCATCCTTGGAGATTCCCTGGGAGTGGGCTGGCCGGAGGAGGGGCGGTGGCATGGGAGGTGACCTGGGGCTGATGTGATCCCTGCAGACGGAGCAGAGCCACCTGGAGGAGGTGCGGCTGCGGCCGGTGGTGTCCGGGGGGCGGCGGCAGCTGCCGGTGACAGAGGGCATCGTGGAGGTGCGCTACAAGGACAGCTGGGCACAGATCTGCGACCAGGGCTGGGACAGCCACAACAGCCGCGTGGTCTGCGGCATGATGGGCTTCCCGGCAGAGAAAAAAGTCAACAGGAACTTCTACAGGTGAGTGAGGCCGGCAGGGAGCACACAGGGGTGGGGTGTCTAAGCAGAGCTGGGGGTGGTGCCAGGGGTGTGGGGTAGTGCTGGGGGCACAGCGCAAGTTGTGCTGTTGGGTGTTGTGGCTCCTAAAATCCCTCCCACCCTGCTGCTCGCCAGTCCAAGCCCCAGCTGGACATCTGGACACTTGCTAACCAAGCTGGGGGGCCATGGGGTGGCCACCACACACCCTACAGCAAAGGGGAGTGCTTTTGCTCCCTGGCAGTGCTGTCCCCAGCCCAAGGGGAGGTTTGCAGCCATCAGGGGATGCTCCAGCCACACCGTGGGTTGAGCAGGGGGCAGGGACACGCCGTGCCTGGCACTGTGTGTGCCCTGAGCTGGTGTTGCTCCACAGGAGGCTGAGGCGAGCAGCCAGGACCAAGGGCCCCAGGCTGGGCAGCAGGTAAGGGGCCAGGGCCCCATCTGCTGAGCCATGGCAGAGCTGGGCTGTCCAGCCCCACCAGTCTCTGCTGTCAGAATGGATCTGGGCACATACAGATCCAGATGGAGCAGACTGAAGGCTTGGGCTGTGCTGGCCCAGTGGGACAAACCCCACCCCAGGGCACCTGCCTGGGCGTGCTGGGGCTCCCCATTCCCCACAAGAGACGATCTCTCTCCCAGGCTGGTCACGCTCCAGGCAGAGCAGCCCTGTCCTGCACACCAGGCAGGAGTCCTGGCACCCTGGCAGGGCAGCAGGACGCCTCGGAGCAGAGCTGTCTCTCCTGGTGGATGGGGAGGAAGGGCTGTGGAAATGGGCTTCTTTCTGCAGAAAGCAGCACTGGGGATGCTGGAAAGGCTGTGCACCCCTCCATTCCCTGCAGGATGGGCTGGTGTGGGCACCAGAGCCTGTGCTCAGCAGTGCTGATGGGCACAGTGTGGCAGGTCCTGCCCCCAGTGCCACATCTGCCCACTCATCCTCTGCCTACTCATCCTTGCTGCCTTTCTGCCAGGCCCAGGGGATGGTCTGGCTGCCTTTTCCCTCCATCCCTGAATCCTGCTGCTGGATCTGTTGGTGGATACAGTGAGCCAGAGCCCATCCTCTCTGGGCTGGGGCATGGCACCTCTTTCCTGAGCCCCAGTCCCACCACCTTTCCCCAGTGCTGAATGTGCCCTACACCCACTGTGAGCTCTTTGTTGTGACACTCCCAGGTCTGTGTCCCCAGCAGTCATCCTTGCCAGCTCCTGCAGCTGGTGCTGGGAATTCAAGCAGGGTCATCCCATGGGTTTCCTCAGCTCCCACCTGAAGGTCCTGGTTGCTCCAATGTGCTGTTTCCTGGCTGGTTTGGTGCTGACTGCCCCTTTCCCAGTGAGCAGGTCCTTCCCCTGCAGCACTGGGGGAATGTTTTGTGTCTCCATGAGGCTGCAGTCCTGTCCCTCTGCTCCAAGCAGGAACTGGCTCCTGGGAGCCACACTGTTTTGTAGGGGCTGATCAGTTTGGGGCTGCACAGCCACAGTCATATGAAAGCACAAGGATAATCCAGGCTGGAAGGGACCTCTGGGAGTCCTGGTCCAGCTCTCTGTGTGGAGCAGAGCCAGCTGTGGGTTAAACTCAGGATTTCATCCAGCTGGCTTTTGAAACCTTCCAAGAATGGAAATTCAGCAGCCCTGCGGTCTCTGCTCCAATGTGGAGCAGCCCTCATGGGCAAGAGCTTTTCCTTACCCTGAGCCTGAACCTTTTGTTGTCAGTCATGCCTCTTTCCTCTCGTGCTCTTCTATCCCTGCTGGAAGAGCCAGAATCCTCACAGCTCCCAGCTCAGCCCTGGCTGGAGCAGTCCCACCCCCCCATCTCCTGCCAGGCCTCTGTCTGGCTGCTTCCCTGGGGCTCTCACCACACACACGACATCTTCTTGTCCTGGGAGCCCAGATGCAGATGTGGTTTCCTGAGTGAGAGTGGGCACTGATGCCCTCTGGCTGTGTGAATCCCAGCCCTGTGCTGTCCTGGCTCGCTGGGCTGTGCAGCTGACACCAACCTGTGCTGGCCTGCAGGGACAGTGGCCAGGCTTGGCTCTGCCTGGTGCCTGGGGCTGGCAGTCCCCTGCCCTCCTTTGGGCCGCTCTGCTCTTCACTCCTGGTGGGCTCTGGGGTTTTGGCTCTGCTCAGCATCTTCCTCCCTGAGGGAAACAAGGATGTTGGGATTGCACCTACACCTTGTGTGTGCTGAGCAGCTTGCCCTCATGGCCCAGCCTGTGTCAGGGCTGTTTCCCTCACTGGCAGCAGTCCTTGCCAGCCTGCAGCAAGTCCCACCATGTCCCAAGGCCCCAGGACAAGCCCCCTGGGGCTGCCTGTGCTGCTTGCTGGGTGTCCTTCACCTTGGGGACATGGCACAGTGGTGACATGGTGTCTGGATGAGGACACAGACACAACCACACCTGACTGATCAAATGGTGGCTGCTGGTGTTTGATCTTTTGTGACAAGGCAGAGCAGGATGTGGCTGCATCCAGCAGTTTCCTGGTGGGATGCATGCAGGAAACTGCATCATTGCTGTGGAGTGTGGCTGTGTCACACTGCTGGCAGCTGATGATGCTGTTGCACCCCTGTGTGACACAAAGGGGATGCACATGGGTGCCAAGGTGCCCAGTTCAGCCTCCAGTGAAGCCAGGGCAGGCTGTGCTCCCTGTGTCACTGCTGAGGGCAGAGGTGACAGCCTGAGACCCCAGGCTTTGTGATGGTTGTTTTCTGTTTTCCAGGCTGGCCTCCAAATCTCAGCCTAAACAAAAGCACAGGGAGGACGTAGGGCCCAAGAAGAGGTAAATGGCTCCGTGGAGAGCCAGAGGCAGGAGCCCCAGAGCTGTGTGTGTCCCCATGTGTGTCCCTGTGCTGCTGGGCATGTGGCACAGGCACCTGGCAGGGGGTGGCTGCCTGGCAGGCACCGTGTGTCACCCTGGGGACAGGGCAAGAGGCACGGCCAGCGCATACAGCTGCAGGCAGGGCGGCTGGTGACACCTCCACTGCCACTGGTCACTCTGGCCATGGCTCAGGGCTCCTCTCCCCCTCACAGGCTCTTCACGGAGCGGCAGCAGCTCAACTACCGCCTGCACTCGGTGTCCTGCACGGGGACAGAGGTGCACCTGTCCATGTGCTCCTTCGAGTTCTACCGGGGCAACTCCTCAGCAGCCTGCGGCTCGGGCATGCCCGCCGTGGTCAGCTGCGTGCCAGGGCCCCTCTTCGCCTCTGGCAGTGCCCACAAGAAGAAACAGCGCCAGCAGCAGCAGCAGCAGGGCCAGGTGAGCCCTGCAGGGACGGGGATGAGTTCTGTGGTGGCCCACAGCAGGACAGTGCCACACTCTGGGCCAGGCTCTGTCCCCTGGGCTCCACAGGTGTGCGGGTTGCTGGGTGACTGTCGGGATCTCTAGCTGGTCAGAGTGACCCCAAGAAAAGTTAGAAAGTCTCTTTTGCTCTTGAAGAAGGAGTCAGGGCTCTTCATTTCTTGGTCTCAAGGTTGTTTATTGTTTCTTATCTATAAAATTCTTTCTCCTGTCCTGCCGAGGTCCACTCAGCAAGACAGTGCAAGGCATTCTGCCCCCGGGGTGGTGTTATGTCTTTATACTAAAAACTACATGTACAATGTTTACAATTACATTCCAATACCTATCACCTATGTTAGACAGTGAGCTTCTACTCTAAACCAATCTGTAAGTGCCAACATCACAGCAGAAGATGGAGGCCAAGAAGAAGAAGGAGAAAGGCTGGACATGCCCAGATCCCTCCATCTTGCCCCCCTGAATCCCCATTCTAAAAACCCCAAAATCTACTTTTTCACCTTGTGATAAATTCACTGTCATTCTACTTAATTTGTCATGGTTTGCAGATCTTCATCTAAGGTTGGTAGCTTGCTCCATGGGTCATAATCAAAACCACAGTCTCTGAGCCCCCTGGCAGGGGTCTTGGCTGCTCAGGACAGCCAGAGGGATGTCCTGGGTCCTGACGGGTGACCGTCTCCGGAGCGGGAGGTGGGGACGGTGTCCTGTCCCTGCACATCCCAGCGCTGTGTGTGCCACCCCGCACTGTCCCACCCCTGTCCCTGCTCCCACAGCCCCGGATCCGGCTGAAGGGCGGCGCCAGGGTGGGCGAGGGCCGCGTGGAGGTGCTCAGGAGCAGCGAGTGGGGCACCATCTGCGACGACCGCTGGAACCTGCAGTCGGCCAGCGTGGTGTGCCGCGAGCTGGGCTTCGGCAGCGCCAAGGAGGCTCTCAGCGGGGCACGCATGGGCCAAGGTGAGGCTGCTGGGCAGAGGGGTTGATTTATTACAGCAGGGGGTTCTTGGGGTCTCTCCAACCCTGGCTGCTGTAGATGTCTGGATAGCAAAGTCTTGCTTGTCAGGATCTCTAGCTGGTCAGAGTGACCCCGAGAAAAGTTGGAAAGTCTCTTTTCCCAGCCTGGCGCCTAAAGAAGGAGTCAGGGCTCTTCATTTCTCACTGTCTCAAGATTGTTTATTTTATCTTATCTATAAAAAATTTTCTCCTGCCCTGCTGAGGTCAGCTCAGCAAGACTGTTCCAGGCACTCTGCCTGCCCCCAGGGCAGTGTTATCTTTTTATACTAAAAACTACGTATACAATGTTTACAATTACTTCCCAATAGCTATCACCTATGTTAGACAGTGAGCTTCTACTCTAAACCAACCTGTAAGTGCCACCATCACAGCAGAAGATGGAGGCCAAGAAGAAGAAGGAGAAAGGCTGGACACACCCAGTTCCCTCCATCTTGTGTCCTGAACCCCCATACTAAAAACCCCAAAATCTACTTTTCCACCCCATGATAACTTCACTAATATTCTGCTTAAACTGTTGTGGCTTGCTGATCTTCATACAAGGTTGGTAATTTGCTCCACAGGTCATAATCCAAACCAGAGGTGTTTTGGGCTCTGTGCCAGGGTCCCTGAGCCCCCTGGCAGGGGTCTTGGCTGCTCAGGACAGCCAGAGGGATGTCCTGGGTCCTGACACTTGCTAAGCTCCACTGTTGGAATAATTACCAATATAGCTGGAACAGGATGTGCCTGAGCTTGTCTGGCCCTTGCTGCTTGACCAAAAGGCAGCAGCTGTGGTGATTTCACCTCAGAGACACTTTTGGCTATCTGGATGCTGCAGCTGGGCGCATGGAGGCAAGTCCAGACATGCAGGAGCTCTGGTGGTCCTCAGGTTTCCCTCTGCTGGAGAAGCTTTACGGCGATGGTGAAGGAAAGGAGTCTGTTCTGATGGAGGGTTTGGATCCAGAGCTTTATTCTGGCCCACAGGCCTCTGAACTCAGTAAAAGTTCCAGCAGAACTCCCTGAACTGCATGGTTGCTGTTCCTTTGAACCCCGGGGAGAGGTGAGGGAAGGGATAGAAATCCCACCAACCAGGTACACAGAAGGAGATCTCAAGGGACAAAGGACACCTGGATGGCCCAATGTCCCCCCAGGGGTGGAGGCATCTTTTGAATTCTGCCAATCACTCAATGCCCTTCTGGAATGCCAGGACTGACAGACAGTGCTGGGCAGGGGTCAGGCTGGGGAAAGGAGGGATGATTGACACACCTGGGGAAGAAATCTTCAGGGAGAAACCTGGGGTATCTGGGGCAAACCATGACATGGCACCACAACACTCCACTTGTCTGGGTCCCTCAGGCAGGCTCCCAGGGAAGTTTATTTTCTGACTCTAATATTTATAGATTTCTAAAAGTGACAGTGGATTGGAGGGTGAAAGTGCCACCTCTCCAATGGCACTGGACAAACTTACAGTTTCTTAAATTTATTTTCTTCTATAAAAGAATGCAAAACAGTAAGTTTTTTACAGAAAAGGTGTGAGAAAGTTTGTTACAAGAATGTAAACATCAGAAGGCTTAGAAAATCTTAAAAAATCAAAGTAACAGGGAGGAATTATGAATCTGACTCCATGTTCTCAGATGGCTAATTTATTATTTTAAAATACTGTATGAAAGAATACTATACTAAACTATACTAAAGAATACAGAAAAGATACAGACAGAAGGCTAAAAAGATAATAATGAAAACTCCTGACTGTCTCCAGAGTCCTGACACAGATTGGCCAAAGAGTGAAAACAACTCCCAGCAGAATCCAATGGAACAATCACCTGTGGGTGAACAATCTCCAAACACATTCCACATGAGCACAACACAGGAGAAGCAAATGAGATAAGAATTGTTTTCCTTTGTTCTCTGAGGCTTCTCAGCTTCCCAGGAGAACAATCCTGGGCAAAGGGATTTTTCAGAGGATGTGACTGTGACAGGGTTCCACAGAGGTGTCTTTATTTGCAGCTTCTGTGAAGGGTGACAGTGACAGCTCTTTTGCTGCACAGCAGAGAAATGGGGCTTTATGTAGGGTATAGGGGTTTTGGGAAACAGTCCCATTTCATCTAAACTGAATCTGCCAAGCACTCACTCTGCACACACCTGCTCACACTGCACTGAATCTCGTGGCTGTCACCCAAAAGTCCTGACACACACACACCTGGCCCTGATAGGCCAAGGAAACAAAACACCATCACTCTGGGTAAACAATCTCCACGTTGCATTCTACTTTGGCACAACACAGGCACAGCAAGGGATAAGAATTGTGTTTTCCCTCTCTCTGAGCTTCGGAGAATGTGAATCTCAGAAACCCTTGGGAAGAGAAATGTGCCAACAGCCCTGAGCATCCCTGTGTCCCAGGGCCCTGATTTCTGCTGTCCTCCTGCAGGGACGGGCCCCATCCACCTGAACGAGGTGCAGTGCCGGGGCACCGAGAAGTCCCTGTGGAACTGTCCCTTCAGGAACATCACCCAGGAGGACTGCAAGCACACGGAGGACGCGGCTGTGCGCTGCAACATCCCCTACATGGGCTACGAGAACCTGGTGCGCACCACGGGGAGCTGCTGGCTCCAGGGGGCTCCCAGCAGTGGGATCTTGGAGTGGGGGGTTGGGAAAGGCCCACAGGACCCATGGGAACCACATCTCTCCTCCTCTGCAGCCCACACATTTCCCCCTGTCCTGGGAGATCAGGGATTTTGTGGGTGGGAATCCCTGTGAGGAAAGGGGTGGAGGGGAGGCTGTGGGGGCTCTGGGTGTTCTGTGGGTGCTGCTCCCTGCTGCTTTTCCTGCTGCCAGCTTGTGCCCACTCCCCAGCAGAAACACCAGAAAAAAAATCACTGTGGGATAACCAAGGGAGATTTTTTTTTAACCTGTGATGAAACAAGCAAATGGAGCTGCTTGCTCCTGTTTGCCCTGGCCCATCGTTTCATCCACTTTGAGCTTTTTTAAATGATCTTTAACTGTCTCATACCTGTAATTTCTGAAATGATGCCATTTCAAAATGAACTGTTTTCAGTTCATTCATTGCTGGTGAGACAATTCCCAAACTCACAAGAGATTTGTTGTCCCCAAATCCACCAGTTTTAGCAAGTTCCCTGCCAACTAAAGCTGTGCTTGGCTCTGCTCAGTTCCTGCCTCCCTCATCCCCGTGTGCAGGCACTGCAGCAGAGCCTGGGACAGGGGCTGGGGACAGCCCTGCATGCAGGGGGAGCATCGCCTGTGACGGTGATGACGCTGCCACCGCCTTTCTCTGCAGATTCGGCTGAGCGGGGGCCGGAGCCGCTTCGAGGGGCGGGTCGAGGTGGCGGTGGGGGCTGGCGACGGGGACCAGCCCCGCTGGGGTCTGGTGTGCGGCGAAGGCTGGGGCACCCTCGAGGCGATGGTGGCCTGTCGCCAGCTGGGGCTGGGATTCGCTAACCACGGCTTACAAGTAGGTGCCAGCACCGGCTTGGCCAGGGCAGCAGCAGCCACCACCACTGCTCACGGGGCCGGGCACAGGGATGGATGGGGGATGGAGCTCACGGGGCTGGGGACAGGCATGGACGGGGATGGAGTGGGACAGGAGGTGGCACAGCGTGGGGTGCCCGCTCACGGCCCCAGGGTTTCCCCGCAGATCCGCCTGGCCGGCGGGAGGACAGAGTTTGAGGGCCGCGTGGAGGTGAAGCGAGGCAGTAAGTGGGGCACGGTCTGCAGCGATGGCTGGACCACCAAGGAGGCCATGGTGGCCTGTCGTCAGCTCGGCCTGGGCTACTCCCTGCATGCTGTGACGGTAGGTGCCAGCAAGGAGGGCCCTGGTGACACCCTGGTGAGCACAGGCACCGGCCAGCACTTCCCAAACAACCGTGGGGCTGCGTGGGGATAGAGGGACGTGAACCCCTGTGGGCAGCTGTGGTGGGGGGCTTGGCTGCAGCCTGGGTAGAAGTGATCCTGGGCAATCCAGCCACCAGCCCTGCCACCCACCCTGCCTCACCCCCTCGCCAGGAGACGTGGTACTGGGACGCCAGCAACGTGACAGAGATGGTCATGAGCGGGGTGAAGTGCGCCGGCCACGAGATGTCCCTGAGCCACTGCCAGCACCACGGCGCCAGCCTGAGCTGCAGGAACACGGGCACGCGCTTTGCTGCGGGCGTCATCTGCTCCGAGAGTGAGGGCCATGGGGGCTGAGGGAATGGGGGCTGTGGGGGGCCTGTCTGTGCTGGGGGTTCTGCAGAGAGGGGCTGTGGGCACTGGGGTCTGCAGGTAGGGACTCTGAACACTGGGGTCTGTGGGTGGTGGGGTTTGTGGGCACTGGGGGCTGCAGGCATGGACTCTGTGCACTGGGCTCTGTGGGTGGTGGGCTCTGTAGACACCAGTGTTGTGGGGTCAGGAGCTGTGTGCTCAGTGGGGTTTGCAGCTGCAGGTCAGGGGTCAGCCAACACCCGGCCAATGCAGAGGGCACATATTCCCCCTGGCTGGCCCAGCCCTGCCAGCCCTGGGCACTGCCCCATCCCTGCCGAGAGCAGGGCCCGTCCCTGAGCAGCCGCCTGTCCGCAGCCGCCTCGGACCTGCTGCTGCACGCACCGCTGGTGCAGGAGACGGCGTACATCGAGGACAGGCCGCTGCACATGCTGTACTGTGCTGCTGAGGAGAACTGCCTGGCCAGCTCGGCCCGCCTGGCCAACTGGCCCTACGGGCACCGCCGCCTGCTCCGCTTCTCCTCGCAGATCCACAACCGCGGCCGCGCCGACTTCCGCCCCAAGGCCGGCCGCCACTCCTGGGTCTGGCACGAGTGCCACCGGTGCGTGTGGGGCAAGGGACACACGGGGCGGGGGGTCAGGGAGGGGAGAGGGTGGTGCTGCTGCAATGGGCTGGGCGAGGAGGGTGATGGGCAGCGGTGACACTGAAGGAGAGTGACTGTGCAAGTGTGACACTGAGAGAGGGTGATCCTGGATGAAGGTGACACCGGGGTGTTGTCATCTTATTTCAAAAGTCCCATACCTTCTCAATGATTTCTCATGGGCATCTCCTCACAGCACTGACTCCTTCTTCCTCACAGCACAGCCAACAAACTCCATCTCTCCTCACAACACAACCAACAAACTCCATCTCTCTCCTCACCCAGCTAACCCACTCTTCTGTAGCACTCGTCTTCTTATTGGACACAGCTGTGGCCTGTTAAGGGCAGGCCTGCTCCTAATCTTTGGTGATTAGTACAGCTGTAACTCCTCAGGTGTGAGATTACCTTCTGCACTATTCTCTTACATTCTATCCCTCCACACCGGGTGAGCATAGCCCAAATCTGGTGCTCAGCATCCAATTTTGTCTGGTTTGGCTTAGGGGCTGTTCATGGATGAGCAGTGTTGGGGCTGGGGTCTCCAGAGGGCAGGGATGGGGCTGCAGGCTGTGCCCTGCAGCTGAGCCCTCTGCTTGTGTGGGCCAGCTGGCTGGGGACAGCTGTGTCCCCTTCTAGGGCAGGACAGAGCTCTGCCCAGCCTCACAGTGCTGCCAGCTCAGAGCAGGGGCTGTGGGGACATTCCTGGCAGCAGGGGGCTGATGCAGGGCAGGGCAGTCTGCAGCAGGTGCTGGCTCCCTCCCACAGGCACTACCACAGCATGGACATCTTCACACACTACGACATCCTGACCCCCAACGGCACCAAGGTGGCCGAGGGACACAAGGCCAGCTTCTGCCTGGAGGACACCGAGTGCGAGGAAGGTGGGTGACATGGGACTCTGCAGCACTGTTCCTGTCTGTGTCCCCATGGTGGGGCCAGGCTGGGGGTCCCAGCAGGCACCAGCTGTGTCTCCTCCTGCCTGCAGACGTGGCCAAGAGGTACGAGTGTGCCAACTTTGGGGAGCAGGGCATCACCGTGGGCTGCTGGGACCTCTACCGGCACGACATCGACTGCCAGTGGATCGACATCACCGATGTCAAGCCAGGCAACTACATCCTGCAGGTGCTGCACCTGACCCTCCCCTGCCACCCTCCCAGCCTCTGTCCCTGCATCTCAGCCCCCCACACACTCCAGCCACCCATCCCTCTGTCCCACTGGAGCTCAGTGGGTGTGCTGGCACTGCCTGTCCTTGTGCCCACACATTCAGACATGCTGCCACATGGGTTTCCAACTCTGAGCAGCACTGCTCATGGTGCACAGGGGCAGGACCACCCCACCACATCAGCAGCCACTGGCTCCTCGGAGCTCTCCAGCACACCCATCACAGCTGGGGAGACACATCCTGTGGGGCTGGGACTGGGATCTCACTGTCAGTGTCCCACAGGTCGTGATCAACCCCAACTTCGAGGTGGCAGAAAGTGATTTCACCAACAATGCCATGAAATGCAACTGCAAGTACGACGGGCACCGCATCTGGGTGCACAGCTGCCACATCGGTAACGGCCCGGGGCACGGCACAGGGGTGAGGGTAGAGGGCAGAGACAGGGCTGCAGGAAGCCATGAGGATGAGGATGGTCCTGCTGGGGGCACCTACAGTGGAAGATGCTGGGGGATGCACTGCAGCAGAGCTGACACCCTCTGCCCTCTGCCCACAGGAGATGCGCTCAGCGAGGAGGCCAACAAGCGGTTTGAGCAGTACCCAGGTCAGCTCAACAACCAGATTTCATAGGGCCCCGGCCCTGGGGAGACAGGCATCTCCCTCCTTCACCCCATATTAGTGGGAGGAAGCTGCTGGAAGACCGGCAGGGAGGCCTGATGCCCAGTGCTGCTGCCACTGTGTCCTGCCGGGGACTGCCCAGGACTCGCCACCGGCTGCCCTTGCCCACCTCGGTGGGGCTGGTGCTGGAGGCACCGACACCTGCACCTCCCAGCCTGGGGCTGCCACCCCAACCACTGGCCAGAAGAGCGTGCCCACATCCCCTGGGCTGCGGCACACGGGTACAGTCCGGGAGGTCCTGCACCCCCCATCCCTCCCATCCCAGTGCCCCCTTCAGCCCTGGTTCCTCTCACCCCCTCAGCTGGCCCCAGGGCCCACCACCCACACAGGGGGCCCCAGGAGCCCCTGGTCCCCCCGGGGATGGTGCAGGTGTCTCTGCCCACAGCGCTGCCCAGGGGTGGCTCCTACCCCATCTCTCAGTTGTAATTTTATTTCCTCTATAAAGTTGTAAGTTCTATTTCCCAATGGTTGCTGGCACGTCTCTGGGCTGGGATTAGGAGAAGGTGGCATGGTTGATTTTGCAGGGCTGGTTGCCACCCTGGCACAGTGTGGGAGCATCCCCTGGTCCCTGCCATGCCTCATCCCCACAGCCCTGTCCCCACAGCAGCCCCACAGCACTGTGTGGGGAGGAACTGAGGAGCAGGGATGCGGGGAAGAGCTGGTTCTCCCTCACCAGATCCATGGCGAATGTTACCACGCAGAAATCCCATCCTGGGGCTGTGACCCTTGAGGATTGGGGTCCACAGGAAATCCCTGGGGCTGTGACCTTTTGAGGATTGGGGTCCACAGGAAATCCCTGGGGCTGTGACCCTTTGAGGATTGGGGTCCACAGGACCGGGACCCACAAGAACCGAGGTCTCACAGCAGAGCGGGGCTGCCTCGGCTCGTGTGGGAGCACAGCCCGACCAGGCCTTTGGGGACACTGGGCAGGAACACTGGGATGTGACACGAGGGCCCAGGGAGCTCCAGCCCAGCTCTCACCCTCAGCTGGCTGCTCTGACCCCACCAGCCCTTCCCCACTGCCCTCAGCCGGGGAGGAGGAGGAGGCAGGCCTTGGCTCGGCCCCGGAACGCTGCGGTCAGCGCAGCCGAGCAGCTATGCCAGACACGCCGCCATTTCCCCCGGGCCGGCGGCGCTGGCCGGGGCAGCGAATTCCTCCGGCGGGGCCGGGGCTGCTGAAAAGAGCGCTGTTCTCAGGGCAGGGCCGCCCCTTGCCGCAGCACCCCCGAGGAACTGTGCTTCTTTCATGTCCCCAAAGCAGCAGGCTGCGGCTCGGGAGCGCCGTCACGGGCAGGGCCCGGCCCCACAGCCGCATTCCTCCGCTGCTCCGGGCTGCCCTCGCCGCTGCTCCCGCTCCAGCGGCGGCTCTTCCAGGAAGGCGAGGAACAGCCGGAGCTGCTCCTTCCCCGATGGCCGCCAGCTGTCCCCAGGGGCCGGGTGTGTGTGGGAGCAGAGCTCCAGCACTGACAGCGACCTGGGGGCGGGACAAGCAGAGCCCCGGCCCCCGCTGCGGCTCCCAAACTCAGCCCTCCTGGATATCATGGCCATCTTCAGCCCTCCTGGACATGAGAGCCATCCTCAGCCTCCTGGATGGACATCAGGGCTGTCCTCAGCCCTCCTGGATGGACATCAGGGTCAGGAGATGCCACCTCAACCATTGAGAGTCCAGCATTGACACCAATTTACCACGGCCTGGAAAGCTGCTGCACGGATGTGAGAGGATGTGGACACAGGGCTTAGAGCAGTCACAGAGCTCCCAGCAGAAAGGATGTGACCAGATGGTTGTGGCAGGTCCCAGACCTGCTCTCACCCACACAGGGGCCACACAATCCATGGCTTGACAGCTGCCTGCCAGGTACACAGAGGAGCCATATCCCAGCACAGGTGGGTTCTCAGCAGACGGCAGAACACCATGAACACTGATAAGGACCCTGGAGGCACAGCAAGCTCCTTTCCAGCTGCCTCATGGGGACTGCCAGGAGAAGCAAGAAAAGTGCTTTATTTGAGTAGAGAGGGGAACAGCTGCACCACAAGTCACCCAAGCACAGGCCCCTCTGCTGGCCCCTTCCAGCCCTGCACAAGCTCTGTCTCTGCCTGGCCAGCACAGCCACATCTCAGTCCTGCCCTCAGCTCCAGCTGGGTGGTCTCTGCTACTCGGTGACCTCGGGGACGACGCTCACCAGCAGGGTGTCATAGCCACGCCGCACCAGCAGGGCCAGGCTCTGCTGCGTCCTCACCGCCTCGTACACGTCCTCAGCACGTCTTGACACTGTCCCATTGATCTCCAGCACCACGTCCCCAGCCTTCAGCCCTGCCCTGAGGGGACAAAACGATAAAGCACACACGGGGTGAGGCAGACACTCGGCGTCATCATCCTCCAAGTGCAGCAGGAGCTGTGGCACCAGAGGTTCTGCATCAAGACAGCCAGCCTGGGGAAAGCTCCCCCTCTCAGCTGGAGAGCCCAAGCCCTGCTGCTCTGGAGCAAAACCCATCCCACAGCTGCTCCCTCGGGCAGCCCTAAGGCACGGGGCAGGACTTACTGGTGAGCCGGGGAGCCGATGATCACCTTGTGGATCAGCACCCCGTAGGAGACGTCAGGAAAGGTGGGGTCACGCAGCTTCAGCTCTGTCAGGATGCTGCAGAGGGAACAGCAGCATCAGGGATGGAGCTGGAGGCAGAGCAGGGCTCCCAGCCCACTCCCTGCAGCTGCACAGGGTTAGAGACAGGCACAGAACCTCCCCTCCTGTGTCCCTGCATCCTGCTGAGCCACAGCTGCCAGCCCCAAACATCACCATCCTCCTGTCAAAACGAGAGGATGAGAATCCCAATGGCACCAGGGAGAGCTGGAAACCCCTGGAGCAGCTGCCAGCAGGATCAGAGCTGTGGTGATGCACATCCCTATGTCACATCACCCTCCCCAGGGTCAGACCTGCCCCTCCTCTGCTGCAGTTTCACTTCTCTGCCCTAGCTGGGCAGGATACACAACACAAGCTGTGCCCCTCTTCCTGCCAGACATGTCAGCAGAGCCCTCCTCCTGGGTCTAGAGACTAAACAATCACAGTTTCTCACGCTTTCCCACAGACTTTAGGATTTCTAAACCAAATTTAAACTCTTAATCTCTCACAGCTCCTCTTTGGACTCTCCTCAACTGCTCCTCACCCGTCTTGAATGAAATCCAGAAGTGGACGCAACGCTCCAGCTGGATCTCTCCAGTGACAGCATTCCTCCCTCAAACACTGCATCAGCTCCAATCCCTGCAGACCCACACACTCAGTCTCTGCTCATCTCTGCTCCTCTCAGGTCCCTGCCCAGCCACCCAGGGCTCCCCACGTGGCTGTGATCTGTGCTGAACTCAACTGTGCTGTCCCACAGCCCAGGGCAAGCTGCCATCCCTTCCCAATTCACACAGCAAAAGTGGGAAGAGGCCTCTCAAGTTGATCTCACCCAACCCCAGCAGGCTCAGTCAGGGCAGGCTGCTCTGGACTGTGTCCAGCTGGGATTTGAGGATCTCCAAGGACCCTCCAGGCAACGTGTGCCAGGCTCCGAGCACCCTCCTCACAGTAAAAAAAGAGAATTCTTGGGGCCTCTCACACATCTCTGTGCCCACAGCCTCTTATCTGGCCTGGGCACCACGAACAGAACAACGGGGTCTGAGCCTGTGCCCAACACAGAGCTGCTCCTTCCTGAGCCAGGGAAAGACTTCCAGATGGAAAGGTTCAGGGCAGTCACACGACTCCAAGGCCAGCAGTGCCTTGTTGGGAGCCCTTCCTGCCGGGCACAAACAAGGCTGGCAGTCAGCTGCTTTCCCTGCATCGGCTCAGGGGCTCTGCAGAAGCTGGAGCCGCGTGCCCGGAGCCGTGTCCGAGGAATTTCACGCTGCTTCCTGACAGAGCCGGTCCCTGCAAGCGTGGCCAGGGAAGCAGGAGGAGGCTGGGCTGGCCTCCCACATCCCCCGGGTTCTGCCGGCTACCAGCACCATCTGCTGGGCAACGGGGAACTCACCAGAGCTTCAGGAGGGCAGAGCACAGCCCCAAAATGTGTTTGCCCAGCATGGCACAGCTCCAGCCCCACGAGGCAGCTGAAGGTCCCTTAAATGTGGCTGCAAGAGCCAAAGAACCAGAGCAGGTGTTGTCCTTCTCCCAGAGGTGAGAGCACAGGTCCTGCTTGCTGGCATGGGCACTTCACAGAATTGTTTGGGTTGGAAAAGACTTTTAAGATCAAGTCTAACCACTCCCCCAGCTCTGCCAAGGCCAGCACTGGCCATGTCCCCAAGTGCCACATCCACACAGCTGTTAAATCCCCCCAGGGATGGGGACTTCTCCCTGCCCTGGGCAGCTGTGCCAGGGCTGGACAGCCCTTTCAAGGAGGAATTTTCCCAATATCCAACCTCAACCTCCCCTGGCACAACCTGAGGCAGTTTCCTCTAGTCCTGTCCCTTGTTCCCTTGGAGCACAGCCTGACCCCCACCTGGCTCCACCCTCCTGTGGAGAGGGAGAGCACTTTTTATCTGCTCACAGAGTCTGCTACCAGTGTTGCAAGTTTCCAATTTACCCACAAGCCAGCCAGCATTGTAACCACAACACAAGCACAAAGAGATCTGAGAGTGAAAGCTTAAACTGTCCAGACAATCCTCCCAAAACCAGGCATCCTCAGCTAGTTGGGAAGATCCCAACCCATCCCTGCCCCAACAGGACTGGCTTGCTGGCCCCTGAGCTCAGGACAGGTACCTGGGAGTGAGGGTCAGCATCATCACCCCGATGTACCGGCGCTTGGACTCTGCATTGCCAAACCAAGAGCCTGTGGAGGGAGAGGACATGGAATGGCATGGCTGGAAAACAGAGATGTGCTCACAACAGTGCTGGGCTGAGCCCTCAGGGCAGACAGCATCCAGAGCTATTCCAAATCCCTGCAACAGCTCAGTCCAGCTCCCAGCACCAGTGGGAGCACTCCACGTGTTGCATTTTGCACCGTGACTTGGTTTCCCTGGTCTGTCAGATTTTTGACAGAGAACGTCTCTCCCCAGTGTCACAGGAGAACCATGCAAGGCAGCAGCAGCACAGCTTTCCTGTGACACCAGATGAGACCCCAAAAACTTCTCCTGCTCTCCTGAATTTCTCAGGAAGAAGGGTGCAGAGCCCAAAGTTTCCCTCTCTCACCCTCTTCCCCCCACTCACTCTTGCGCTGCTCCTCCTTCTGCAGGAACTTCCGCAGCCGGTCCGAGGGGATGGCAAAGGAGATGCCCGACGTCACCTTCATGGTGTTCACACCAATCACCTCACCATCCTGCAGGGAAAGGGCATTGGGATCCCAGGGATCCCAGCAGTGACCCAGCCTGGATCACTGAGGAGAGCAGGGGAACTACTGCACCAGCCTGGGGTCCTGCCTCTGTGCCCACCCCTGCCCAAGGCTGGGCAGGAACCAGGGGCTGAGTCCACGCAGTCCCTGGCTCTGTCCTGCCAGCACCACCCAGACCTCATCTCCACCAAAGCCCCATCAGCTCCAGCTGCCTCAGATACTGCACAAGGCTCTCATGCTCTCCCTCCTCCCTCCAGGAAGCCTCCCAGCACCCCCAGAGAGGCACAGAGCGAGGGGCACACAGCACATCCCTGCCCCAGCCAGCAAGGGGACAAGCAGCAGCACTCACCAGGTTGACGAGGGGGCCCCCAGAGTTCCCAAACTGCAGCAGAGGAGAGAGAGAGTGTGAGCAGACCACAAAAGCCCCATCCTGAGGCCGATCACAGGGTGACCAGCCAGACCCCGCCATGCTCCGTGTGAGCCCCTCCCACGTCCCCAGGTTGTCCCCGTGTCCCTTACGTCGATGGCGGCGTCGGTCTGGATGTACTCCATGTCGGAGGCGGCCAGGCCCAGCTCGCGGCTGCCGCGCTGCGCCGAGCTGACGATGCCCGAGGTGATGGTGTTCTGCAGGGCAAAGGGGCTGCCCATGGCCACCACGAACTCGCCCTGCCTCACCTCGGCCGAGCGGCCCAGGGGCAGCGTGGGCAGCGGGTGCTGTGGGCAGCCAGATGGTCAGAGGGACAGAGCGGTGTTTCGATGTGATTCCGTGGTTTGCCCCAGAACCCCGGGTGTCTCCCCTGAAGATTCCCTGCCAGGTGTATCAGTCATCCCTCCTTTCCCCACCCTGACCCCTGCTCAGCACTGTCTGTCAATCCTGGCATTCCAAAAGGGCGTAGAGTGATTGGGCAGATTTAAACAATGCCCTCTACCCCTGGGCGGACATTGGGCCATCCAGGTGTCCTTTGTCCCTTGATTCTTCCCCTCCTGTACCTGGTTGGTGGCTCCCTACCCCTTCCCTCCTCCCCTCCCCTGGGTAAAAGAGCAACCACACGGTCAGGGAGTTCTATTGGAGCTGTTCTGGATTCAGAGGCCTGTGGGCCAGAATAAAGCTCTGGATCCAAACCCTCCATCAGAACCGACTCCTCTCCTTCACCATCGCCTTAAAGCTTCTCCAGCAGAGGGAAACCTGAGGACCACCAGAGCTCCTGCATGCCTGCACTTGTCTCCACATGCCCAGCTGCAACACCCAGCTGGCCAAAAGTGTCTCTGGGGTGAAACACCACAGTGCTGCTTTGGTTCAGCAGCAGGGGCCAGACAAGCCAAGGCATGTCCCTGTCGGAACCCAGCAAACTCCTCTGAATCCCTGGAGGGCTCCAGCCCCTGCCCAGGGGGCTCAGAGACCTTGGCACAGAGCCCAAGACCCCTGTGCCTTTGATTTTGACCTATGGAGCAAATTACCAACCTCAATATGAAGAATTACAAATCAAGAAAGTCTAAGTAGAATGACAGTTAGTTTGTCACGGAGTGAAAAATAGATTTTTGAGGTTTCAGGAGGCAAGATGGAGAAATCTGGGCTTGTAGAGCCTTTCTCCTTCTTCTACTTGGCCTCCATTTTCTGCTGTGATGGTGGCACTTTTGGACTGGTTTAGAGTAGGAGCTCACTGTCTAACAGAGGTGATAGGTATTGGGAAGTTATGGTAAATAATGTACAGGTAGTTTTTAGTATAAAAAGATAACACTGCCCCAAGAGTGAGCAGTGTGCCTCAACCCGACCTGCCGGACAGACCTATGGCAGGTCAGAGAAAGAATGTAATGAATGAAAACAGAAGAATTCTGACTCCTTCTTCAACTGCCAGGATGGGAAAAGAGACTTGTACATATCTCAGAGTCACTCTGACCAACAGAAATTCTGAGACACAGTATTGGTCCTACCAATAAAGCAGGACAGACAGAACATCCCCTCTTCTCCACGTCCCCACAGCCACCAGGACACGCACTCACCTTGGGCTTGATCTTGATGGTGGCAATGTCGGCCACCTGGTCCACGTCCTGCACCACTGCGTCGTACATGTCCCCGCTGGCCAGCTTCACCCGCACGCGCCGCCG
>WBNP01003992.1:0-14369 GCA_013401095.1 Passerina amoena
TATATATATTTCTATAATATATATTTATACATAATGTATAAAAATATATATTTATATAATAATATGATATATTTTGTGCATAGGGAATGTCTCTTTACACTGTATTGTGTAATTGGGCTGTCCTGGCCATGCCCTGGGGGATGAACCTCAGTGTCCCCAGGTGGGACAGGGACAAGCTGGTGACACCCCTGTGCTCGATGCCACCAGGCACAAACCTCTGAGTGTCATCCTGGGAGCCCAGAGCCTGCAGAGGAGAGAGGGAAGCTGGCAAACCTTCCAGGTGAAGGAGTACCACAGCTACCCAGGCTTCAGCAGCCCTAAGGAGGGCAAGGACATCCTCCTGCTGAAGGTAACCTGGTGCAACCCCTGCCTGGAGCACCCTGAGCTGCAGCCCCGGGGCACGAGGGGTGATGCATCCCAGGGCAAACCCTCATCTCTGTGTTTTCCCCTCTCTTTTTCTCTGTCTCTGTGTTTTCTGTGCCCTTGCCCAGCTGAATGGCAATGCCAGCAGCAACGGCCACGTCAGGCCCATTCCCTTGGAGAAATCCAAAATCCGCGGAGGCGCCGAGTGCAGCCTGGCTGGCTGGGGGGGACAGGACAGCCACTGTCACCATCATCAGGCAGAGGGACTGCCTCAACCACTACCCAGGCCTCGCTGACAACCTCATCTGCGGCCAGAGCAGATCCTCCAAGGTTCCTGGGAAGGTCAGTGTGCTCAGGGAGGGGAGGTTGGAGCTGGGGCAAAGCACAAGGAGAGGATCCCTGTGGATCCTTGTCCTCTCCCATGGCACAGGAGGAGCTGGGAGTGCCAGCAATGGTTCACCCCGAGTCTCACTGTTGGTCTGAGTGTGTTTGGTGTCTGGAGCCAGCAGAGGGGCAGAAATGGAGTTTTATTGTTCCCAAACAAAGCTGTCACCACCAGCCCAGTGGGGGCAGTTGCCTGGAGAAGAGGAGGCTCAGAGGTGACCTTATTGCCCTCCTAGAGGGGACCTCATTGCCCTCCTAGAAGGGACCTCATTGCCCTCCTAGAAGGGACCTCATTGCTCTCTACACCTTCCTGAAGGGAGGCTGTGGACAGCTGGGGTTGGTCTCTCCCACCAGGCAGCACTGACAGAACCAGAGGACACAGTGGATATTGGATATTAGGAAAAAAATTCACCAAAAGAATAATAAGTACTGGAATGAGGCTAGTTGAGGTGTTGGGGCATAGGTTGGACTTGGTGATCTTAGAGGACTCTTCCAACCTCATTATTCTGGGATTCTGTGATTCTGAACCTCAGAGAAAGGAAAAACACAATTCTTCTCATTGGCTGTGCCTGTGTTTGTGCCAAAGCAGAAGGCTTGGAACACAAGCCCTGTGAGGAACATTTGAGGGAGCTGGGGGTGTTTAGCCTGGAGAAAAGGAGGCTCAGAGGTGATCTCATTGCTCTCTACACCTTCCTGAAGGGAGGCTGTGGACAGCTGGGGTTGGTCTCTTCCACTGGGCAGCACTGACAGAACCAGAGGACACAGCCTCAAGCTACCTCAGGGAAGGTATAGGTTGGATATTAGGAAAAATAAAATCACCAGAAGAATAATAAAGCACTGGAATGCTCTTCCCAGGGAGGCGTAGAATCACCATCTCTGGATGTGTTTTAAAAAAGCCTGGACAAGGCAGTCGGTGCTATAGAATAGTTGAGGTGTAAGTTGATGATCTTAGAGGTCTCTTCCAACCTCATTATTCCGTGATTCTGGGATTCTGGGATTCTGATTCTCAGGGATTCTGTGATTCTGGGATTCTGGCATTCTCAGTGATTCTGGGACTCTGTTATCCCCACCCACTGCAGTCCAGGCTCCTGCTGGGCAAATCCTGCCCTGAATTTGCAGCCTCCCTCCCTCCTTGCCTGCAGCTCCCACCACCCAGCGCTGACCTCTCTCTCCTCCTTTTCACAGGGTGATGCTGGGGATCCTCTGGTCTGCAACAACAAAGCCTTTGGCATCTTCTCCTACAGGCACAACAACTGGCCTGGCTTCTACACCCACATTGCTCCTTACCTGCCCTGGGCCCACAGTGTCATGAAATCCTCGTGACCCTGCAGAGCTCACCCTCCAGAGCCCCATCCTCGCCAGCTCTCATCTCCCTTTTCCCTGGGAACACCTGCCCTGCTCCTGGTGGATGTGGCAGGGATTTCTCCGTGCCCAGGCTGGGGCTGGCACAGAGGAGCTGCCCTGGCTGGGTTTGTGCCCTGGGCCCCTTCCCTGCCGTGCCCTTTGGGGCTCCAGCGCTGCAGAGGAGCAGCAGGGCAGCCCCAGGGAGGTGCCAGCAGCTCAGGGGGTGTCTGGAACCCTCAGGGCTTCCAAACCCTGCACGAGGGGATCAGAGGGGTGCAAAGAGCAGCCTGGCATCTGTGCCATGTCTGGGTTGCCCAGGGTTGCCCAGGATTGCCCAGGGTTGCCCAGGCTCCAAGGACACTTCACTGCTGCTGTCCCTACCTCGGAATCCTGCTGCCTCCTTCCTCCCCTCCTCTGCAGCCCCAGAATACACATGAAACAAATAAATCCCATCAGCATTTCAAAGCCTTTTTTCCTCGTGCAATTTGGATTTCTCTGGGCCCCTGGCTCCAGTGCTGAGCAGCTCAGGGGAAAGCCACAGCTCCAAGAGCTGAATCCCAAGCTGGAGATCTCCACCCCAACCAGTGGCCTCCATTTTCTGCCCTCTAAACCTCCAGAACAGATGTCCATTCTGGATTTCAGGGGCTCTCCTCACTCCCTCCAGGGACTCCAAGCTGGTCTTTGGGTGGGATTTTGTCTCTCCCATCCTCTCCCCGCTCTCAATTCTACCCCATCCCAGCATCTTCCTTCCCCCCAGGGCACCTCTGGCACTCCCAGTGCTCATCAAGGCACCTTTTGACCTGAGTCATCTTTTTAGTGAAGCTGGCAGCAAAGAGAGGAACCTCACAGTCCCACCACGGCCTGACAGTCAGGAAATATTTTATTCCTGGTTGTGATTTTTTAAGACAAAAATATAAACCCCCTGCCTTTTCTACAACAGAGCTTAAAAAGATTGCAACCTGAGGAAATTAATCTGGAGAATTTGGAAAGAGACCAAGCAAGAGGAGCTCAAACGCTTCCGTCAGATGTTTGGGATTTCATTTACAAAAACATTTCTGGGGAGTGTTTGCCTTTCCTTGTGCTCACCTCTGCCCAAAGGTGACTTGTCAGAGGCCATTCCAACATCTGTGGCAGCACTGGATACAAAACACAAGGACAAAGATGTGAAGACTCCAAATATTTTCCAAACCTTATAATTCAAAATGTCCAAAAGTCCCCAGGTCACTCACCTGGCCAAGAAAAGCTGCAGCTGAGCAGAGTTATCAGTGGTTTTTGCTGTGGGTGATGCTGCACAAGGAAAGCACCTCTGGCACATTTCTGCTGAGTTTTCCATGCCCAGAGTGCCCTCTTTGGGTTGGCAACAGGGTGTGTTCTTCAGGGTTCTGTCTCTAAACAGCTTCCAAACCTATCCAATAAAATTCACCTCCTCCAGTTTGGAAGCAAATTCATGGCTGAGCTGAGGAAAGGCTCCTCTTTTCCCCAGGGTTCTTTACATCGTTTAATCTGCTCTGAATCAAGGATTGCAAAGCTGATATTGAAAAGAGATTTTTTTTTTCTTCTGTTGAGGCTGCCAAATCCTGCCCAGAAGAATTTATTCTGTTCTATTCTATTCTATTCTATTTTATTCTATCCTATCCTCGGTGCTCCTCCTGTGTCACCTCTTGGGGAGCTGGAGACCAAATTCCTGAGTCACTGGGAGGGAGGATGGGAACCAGCAGAGCAGGAGGGACCTGTCCTTGGGGAGCTCCATCATTTCTTTCCATGGCCAGGAGCTACAGATCCTGCCCTGAGATGAGGGGAGGAGCAGCTCCAGGAGCAGCTTCAGGACCAAGAGCAGCCCTGAGGTCCCTGACCAGCCACATCCACACCCAGCTGGGGTTACCCAGAAGCTCCACACAGCCCAAGTGTGGAGTCTTTGTCACACATTTCCCCCACAAAAACGCTTCAAAAGCCACGAGTTCTCCAGCCACAGTGGTGGGGATGGTACAAAAATTGCTTGTGGAGGGTTAACTTCCTGGTCAGGCTGCATGGCAGGAGATAAAGCAGCTCCAGGACAATTATACCAAACTGGAAGAGCACACAGGAAATAGTTGGGGTGGGACAAGCCCTGGCTGAGCCCTGGGCTCAAGAAACTCTTGACAGAAAAGTTCCAACAGCAGCTGCCATTCCACGGTGCCCCTGAGCTGCACATCAGCTCCAGAGCCCTGTGTGGGATCAGGAAAACACAGGGGAGAAACCCGGGGTACAGGAGGGAGGCTTTATATTCCTGCTTTATAAATTCCACATGGCATTTTACCTTTATGGTGGACAGATATTTCCCTCTCTTCCCCAGAGGGCAAAGGGAAAGCTCAAAGGAAAGAGGAGGTTGATGGTTGTCCAAGGACAAGGCAAATCCCAAACCCTCTCTCCTTTGCCCTTTTTGCACATGGGATTTTTTAAAATAGGAAAAATACAAAAATTTATTTCCTTCATGCTTTACCCATGAGCACAACCCCAAGGAGCTGCTTTGGTAGGGCAGGGACATCCAGTGGCCAGGTTTGAAGTGATTTGCAGCAGTCCCCGGGCCAGCTCACCTTATCAGGACACTCCCCTGGCCCAGAGCCCAGCCCTGGCAGCTTTCCCTCCCTCTGGGGCAGGCTGGAGGCCAAAGGAATGATCCAGGCACTGGAGGTGCCTCATGACACAGCTTCCCATGTTCCCAGACCTCTCCTTGCAGGATGGGAACAGGAGGAGCTGAGAGCTTCAGCCCCAGCTGCAGAGCTGCAGCTCTCTGTGCTGCTGGGGAAGCTTTTTCCAGCCAGGGCTGATGCCTCAGCTTTTAGTTTTTATAGTTTTCAGCTTCTATTCCTATTCCTATTCCTATTCCTATTCCTATTCCTATTCCTATTCCTATTCTGCTCCAAGCCCTGCCCAGCCTGGCCTTGGGCACTGCCAGGGATCCAGGGGCAGCCACAGCTGCTCTGGGAATTCTGAATTCTATTCCAGCTCCTCCCAGTCCTCCCAGGGAAGGATTTCTTCCCAGTATCATCAGTTCCATGTTACAAACACATCCATGGCAATTTTCCTCCATTAGCCAAGAGTGCAGCTGCTGAGGGAGAGCAGGAGGGTGCTCACCTGCCACTGCACAGCCTTTAGTGAGGCCTCAGGTTTGAGTTTTTATGTTTTTCAGGTACTGTGCTGCTTTAGTGTGTGGGTCTGGGTTTCACATGAGGGGATGGTGAGCTCAGAGCAGGGAGACAAAACAATTCCTGCTCTAGCTGGGCACCAAGGACAAATGATCCAAATCTCAGGCCCAAGAGCACAAACTCCATGGAATGAAGAGAGAAAATAAGAAGGATGGGACTGCATGAGCCAAAGCTGGAACTGGACAATTAACTCCAATATGCAAATGGAGCAGAATTTATACAAGTGAGATACCCCATGACCCGTTGTCCGTTTTATGGCCATTTTGGGTTGTGCTGCCCAAGGTGGATCCATTGAGGCCTCTGAGTAAATCCCTATTTTATTCTCTAGCACTGTCTGGTCTCAGTTCAGACCAGCCTTCACAAGGCACCAGGGCTGGAGTGTCCTTGGGAAAGCAGCAAGTGTGAGCCTGCTGCTCATGGGCTGTTCCCTCAGCTGCCTCCTTCCCTGGGCTGCTCCAGGAACAGCCCCACTCACACCTGGAGGCTGCAAAAGGCCTTTGACACCCAGGATTTCCACCCAGCTGGAAATAGTGGGTGTTAAAACTTCATTTTTTTCCCCTCAACTTGTTGCTTTGCTTTATTTAAACAGAGCAGCTTTGGCTCTTTGCAGAGAACAGCACAACATGATTGAGGACACGAGCACTGACTCTGCTCCCCAGCTGCTGAGGGGACAGAGCCTCTGAGAAAAGCAACAAAAACTCACCCAGAGCTAGAAAAGTGACAATTTAAATCCTTGCCAGTGCTCTGGGCACCACACCATTGTTCCCTTCCCGGTGGGAGCCAACAAAATGTCTCAGGCTGCCCAGGAGCTGCGGTTTCACCTGGGCTCAGTGACCTTGGAGGGAGCAGAACATCCTCAGCTGCAGCTTCCTGAAAACACAGGAAACCTTTGCAAAGAGGAAATTGGCCATCTCTACCCACTCCCAGCTGATTTAGTGCAACATTCCTGGAGAATGAGCCCAGAGAAAAGGAATTAAGCTCCACAAACTCCATGTCAGGAAATCTCTTTGTGGAAGTTTTAGTTTTCACAGTCAGGGATGATTTTAAGCCATGTTTCATATTTCTGTTTCTAACAGACAAGACTGGAAGCAGTTCTGGTCCCACCAACATTCCTGCTATTGGCAACAAGATATCCTGCTTGGAATCGTGCCTGCAAGGGGCTGACAGCACAGCAAGAGGCAGCAGCAAACACCAACAACTTCCCTCAGCAATCCTGCTCCAAAATCCTGGAAAACTTCAAATCCAGATGCCACCATTGCATCCCTGCACCTGAAACCCCCAGCCAGACACTGCTCACATTTCAGAGTTCATGTTACAGTGCATTATAAATAATTATGGCCTATTATACCTTTTATTTACCAAAACATGCTTTGTTTCCATGCCTGATTTTCTGACAGGAGGCAGAGCTGCAGGTCCCACAGGGTCCCAGGGAGGAAGAGGAGAGAAGAAACACACACACAACCACCACACGGCTTTTAGGAACAAAATTTATTCCAATTTCAAACAGAGAGTTTATTTCAGGAGAAAGATATGAAAATCAATTTCCATCAGATATTTCTGTAATAAGCGTGTTGCCCAGCAGTCAGAGTGGGATCATTCCAAGAAACAATCACACTCCTGGACTGGAATGAGACAGTTTGGAGTCTGAATAGATCCTGACACTGGGCATCTTATTCAGAAACTCCTTTACCCTACCCTCTTCCCTCCCCGCCCCCCAACACGCACAACAATACATGCATTGCAAATGACAAGGTTTAAAAACAGCATTTTATATAGTATTCTTTTTAAATAGGATAATGTTTAAATTGTCTTAAATCAGGATCCTATAATATACAAGTATAACCAAATAATTTCCACCACATTGGCACTTGTAAAGAGTCTCTGGCACTACTAAAAGAAGGGGCATTGGCACAAACCATACTCTTAAAAAACTGGGTGCTGCATAACACACTTTATCTCTGCTGGACTCTAACGACCTGGGCTCTGTACAGGACAATACAATGGTCAGCACACTCCGGAAGTACTTTTTTTTTTTTTAATGTTTGTTTGGTTTTTTTTATGATTTTTTTGTCTTTTTTTTTTTTTTTTAAACCAATAAAACACATGAAGAAAAACCATAGTTGAACGCAAGGCCAACATTGCTAGGAAGCAACAACAAGAGACCAAAGAATCCAACTTGAGGAGAAGGGGGAGGGAGGAAGGGCAGGAGCTGACACGCTGCAGCTGGAAGGGGCTTTTGCTCACCAGGTAGCCAATCCACATGGAATGGTGAAGGAAAAGGGATGGTCCTCTGCTCACTGACTTCAAGTTTCAAACTAGTTCCAAGTATGTTGGTTTCTTCAACAGAACAAAGATTAAAAGTGCACAAGGAGCAGAGGTTAGCAAGGAGACCCAACTCCTCAGGCTCTGGATTCCCTACAACAACCCAATTTTACCTCTCTTCTGAAAGTCACTCTCAACCTGCAGAGAATTCTGACAGGCCTCACTTTCAGAAAGGTTGATACAGGCAAATTTGGTTTTAAGGTTTGGCACTTTTTGCATTTGCCAGCCAACAGAGACAGGAGCCAGTTCTGCAGGAACACTTCACTGGCCAAGCTGGAGGCACACGAGCAGCTGCTCACTAAGGAAAGCACGTGCTAACACTGCCATCTTCTCACACATGATACAGCCACAGACAACTCCAGGTGACAGGTACAGGTCTGACCCATTCCTACCCCAGTCCAGGAGGAGGTTTCAGAACTCAACGAGAGCCACTGAGCAAAGCTCAGCCCTTCCCTTCCCTTCCCTCCCCTGAGCCACTTCTCAGGCCAACAGCCACCCCAAGGTACAGCACATTTCCTAAATCCTTGTGCCCACAGCTTCCCACCATGCAGAGTCACTCTGCAAGAGACAGATGCCAAGATCCCTCCTCCTGTGCCAGGGCAGCAGC
Organism: Passerina amoena; assembly: GCA_013401095.1. Classification (NCBI taxonomy): domain Eukaryota; kingdom Metazoa; phylum Chordata; class Aves; order Passeriformes; family Cardinalidae; genus Passerina; species Passerina amoena. The sequence continues at coordinate 8,206 of WBNP01003992.1, forward strand.
TCTTAAAGAAAGGGGAAGGTACAAAACAAGACAAAAAAAAAAAAAAAAAAGTTTCTGATTCAAGTGGAAGTACCACCATCATTCACCTTGGAAAAGAGAAACTTCTGGGAAGTTATTTTCCAAGAACCTGTGTATCTCAGTGCCAGGCTCATTGCTGGCAACAGCTGTAGTGTGAACCATTTACAAAAGGATCACAGAAGCAGAAGAGGTTGGTGCTGCTGTCTGCTTCAGAGGAACAGCACTTAGAATACATGAAGATGATTATAAATTCCTCTTTATAAGACAATTTCTACAAACTGGATCATTTTGGCATAAAGATGAAAAAAAAAAAAAAAACCAACCAAAAATAAAAAGCAATAAAATTGATGCAAAGCTGTCTGACACATGGGAATCCCTCCTCATTCCTCCCAAGGGTTAAATGCAGTCCAGAGCATGGCTAGTCTAAAGAGATGCTATGTTTCCCTCAGACTGGCTCTTCAACTGTTGGTCCCATGGCTACTGTTCCAACTCGAGCTCTGGAATCACCTGGAGCAGAGCTTGCTTTGCTCTGTAGCACTCTGAGCACACAGAGGCTTCTGGAAAATGAGGGAACTTTCAACAGAATTATTCAAAATTATGTCCCTCCATGGTTTAGTGTTCTAGATCAAAGCATCTTAAGCATCTCAGACAGTTAGATTTACTCTTACAACGTTGTGCAAAACACTGATGTAGTGCTCTGTCTACAAAAGAGACAAAATATCAACAGCCCCCTCCAACAGTGCAGCTCTTTAGTCTTTTTTTTCCTACTGGCAGCCTTCGAGGGGGCAATCTGGTTGATCCAGAGGATTTGGACCCAATTCTTCTTGTTGGAATTGAAACAGGAGCATCAGAGACTGACACACGTGCAGTGGGTCTCACCTCCTGCTTCCCACTCTCTCTCTCCCTGCCTTGCCAATGCACCTCTTCCTCCTTCAGCACCTCGACTTTTGCCTCAGCTCCTGCAAAATAAAGCTCTCCTATGTGCAAAGGCTTCACCTCCTGCTCAGTGGAGAATCAGGTGGCATTGAGAATCCACAACTTCATCCACTCTGCCTTCCAGCTGGTGCTGCTGCCTCTCTCCTCCTCTCCCTTCAGCACCTTGATTTGCCTCAGCTCCTGCAAAATAAAGCTGTAAAGCTCTCCTGTGTGCAAAGGCTTCACCTCCTGCTCCGTGGAGATTCAGGTGGCATTGAGAATCCACCATTCCATCCACTCTGCCTTCCAGCTGGTGCTGCTGCCTCTGTCCTCCTCTCCTGCTGCACCAAGTGCAGCCAGGGCAGGGCTCTCTGCATTCTGCAGCAGCCACTGCTAACAATTAACCACTGCTAATAATTAATTAACCACTGCTACCACCCTGCAGCAAGGATGTGTGCAAATCCTCCAAAGAGGACGCCAAACTCCTCCAAAGAGGGGAATGCATCAGCAGGAGGGACACAACTCCCTCCAAAAGGAACAATCCTGGCAGAGCCTCTCACCCCCCAGCTCTGGTCCTCTCAAACTCTGCAAGGCTGGGGAATTCTTACAAAGTCATTCACACACTGGCACAAAATGCAATTAAAACAAGGCTTGATTGCTCTTAGGCAGCAAGAAAAGACCTAGAGGATGGCACAAGATTAAGGTTTTCAATCCAGGCAAAGTCTGATGTTGGAATGCCACAATCACTCAGTGTGCTTTTGGTAACTGCTGCATAGAGAAGTTGCTCATTGATGTCAAAAACTCTACCCAACAAAACAGTTCCTCTCTGCAGACTGAGCCTTGTGCACACATGGCCACGTGCTTGTGGTGTGGGTGGGATGTGTTTGTGTGTGTGGGGGGGGAAAAAGAATTAAAAAAAGAAATAAAAGTGAAATAAAAATGAAATAAAAAAAGAACAATTACAGTCAGGCACTTCCCCAGGCTCAGCAGCTTTTGCTCCAAGAGCTTCCATCATTTGTAGTCCATGAACAAAATACAGCAACACATAGCAAACTATGTATAGAACATCAATAATTTAAAAAAAAAAATCACAGTCTCCATACCTTTTATAATTGATAACAAAAAATTACTCAGAACATATAAAGAATGGAAAAGTGATGGCTTTTTTTTTTGTTTGTTTGTTTTGACTTTTTCTATTTTTTTTTTTGCACAATAGTTGGAGAGCAATTGCTCCTCCCCAACATTTCATCACAGTGAACCATGGAGCGTGTCCTGGGGAAGGGAAGGGAGAAGAAGGAGGGGAAGGAAGCAGGATTAGCAAATTACATCAGAGGCACCCTATAGCACAAGGCAAAGGGACCAGTAGCATTCTGCACTCCCACAGTCCAGTGAATTCACAATCTCAGCTGGAAAGTGTTGGGGATTTTTGTTTCTCTCTACATATACCATGGGAATGAAAGGGGGGAAAAATAATAATAAAAAAAAAAAAGTGGCTTAGCAACAAAGGAAAGATCAAGATGAGGCTGCCTTAGCTGCTTGGCAAAAATTAAGAAGTAAGCAAGGTGCTGAAGAAATGAGGCATATCCCCGTTAACTGTGACATAAAAGCAATTTGTTAAAAATATGAAATCAACTACTCTGTGGACAGAGACATGAGACTCCAGGATAACACCGAGCACTTGCCACTCCACAGATCAGACAATTTGCAATCATTACATCATCAAAAATTAAAACTTTTTTTTTTTTTTTTTTCCTTTCTTTTTTAAAAATTTTTTTTTTTTTTTTTTTTTTTTTTTTTTTTTGTCTTTTCTTCACAAAGAAGCCTCTCAAGGGGCAAGAGCAGAGCAGGTCAAACCAGGTTGTACTCCTTCAGGTTGAGCTGTAGGATGGTGTCCTTGACAGCTGCAAAGACGAAACGGATGTTTTCTGTGTCTGTGGCACATGTGAAATGGGAATAGATGATTTTATCACTGTCGGGATTTAAATCCACAAACATCTTGAGGATGAACTCACGGGCTGCCTGTGCATCCCTCTGTGGGCCTGCAGCAAACAGAGACACCAGTGAATGGTTCCACTCCCCCACATCCAGCAGCACTTTTTTCCCTAAGGGTTATAGAGCTTTAAAGATGAAATTAAGATTATTTATGGCATCAAAGCTCCAGGAGATAAAGTGTCTTATGGTTTTCTGGGCACTTTGCAGTTTTGATGGGTCAGTTCAGACCCTGTTGGAATTCAGACCCAGGGTGGGAGCACCCACAGGGCAACAGTGGCAGATGCTGGACAGACACCACTAAATGCTCTCCCATGGAAATGGGGTGTACATTTCTTCCTAATATACATTTCTTCCTAATATACATTTATTCCTAATATACATTTCTTCCTAATTAATATACAATGAAACCAGCGAATGGTTTCACTCCCATGCATCCCCCAGATCCAGCAGCACTTTTCTCCCAAGGGTTACAGAGCTTTAAAGATGAAATTAAGATTATTTATGGGATCAAAGCTCTCATAGTGAAGTGTCTTGTGCTTTTCAGGTGTCTGACCAACTCCCTGGGCACTTTGCAGTTTTGATGGGTCAGCTCAGACCCTGCCCAGATGCAGGAGGACACACCAAGAGCAATTCCACTGCTCCTCTAAAAGATGAAAGCTCTTTGCAAGATGGTAATTCTTCCTTTACCTCATATTTTTTTTAAGCAAATAATTGCAGAATTAATACACAAGAGCATGGCAAGAAGAGTATTGGCTGATTTATCCTCCACCACTTTGATTTTATTTTCAGCCCTGTACAGATGTGTTACCAGCCAGCTTTAAATGCACTCAACTGAAGAGCCTGAAATAATATTTTGGCTAAGGAGTTTTGTTTCAGATGGGAAATTCTCTGTTTGCCATAGATATTATTTCCCCACAACAGCAGATGGCACGCTAATAAGAACTTCAAGCTGCAGGAAGATTTTTTTTTTTTAGCATCATCATTTAAACAACTTGGGTATTTGACCAGTTGGTTTCTCAAAACAAAGACTGAAGTCACCTCTTGACTAGAGGGTTAAAAGGTCCAGAATATCAGTAAATTGTCATGGGTATGAAACTGGTTTTATGTACAATTGTGCATATTGGAGGGGATAATTCTTCATTTAGGAGAGGCTCATTATTTGATCATCCTATCAGATTCCACTTGTCTATGCATGATTAAGATATTTTTGTGATGTTTTCTTATTGCTGTAAGCATTCTTTCTCCAATTAATGCTTTTTCCACTTCTAGATCTGAGTGCTCTTTAAAAAACAAGTAAATTTTAACCAAATCACCTCCACCCCACCAAGTGCTCCCTCTCAAAATCCACTCACCATCAAACTCTGGGAAATAGTCAACAAGGTGGGAATACAGGATCTTGTCTTCCAACAAATCTTTCTTGTTGAGAAAGAGGATAACAGAAGAGTTTTGGAACCATGGATAAGTTATAATGGTTCGAAAGAGAGCTTTACTCTCTTCCATCCGGTTCTGAAAGCAGAAAAACAAAATTCTGTTTTCACAGAGGAGCACTAAATCTCTTTCTGCTGCCTGCACATGCACTCAGATCTGCAGGAATTCAGCATCTCAAACATTATACACAAAATACTTTGGCCCCAGGTAGATTCTGGTTCAAGCTGGATCAGTAAATGGAAAGGAAATGCAAAATCTGAGGGACTCAAGGTTCATTTATTTGCCAAGCCTTTCACATCAAAAGACTTTAAAGTCATTTTATGCTTTAAGAGTCACGTGAGAGGACTGTCCAATGGTACTTTGTGAGCATATTTTTGTCTACTGGAAAAAGAGCAACTATTTTTCTCTAAGAGCATGTTTTTGATCTATTAGCAAGTGCTAAAATTCAGATTTGCACCTTCAAGGAGTGCAGTCACCACCTCCCAAGACAGCAAAGCCTGAAGTAACTCAGTGCAGGAGGGGAAGGGGTGATTTGGGAGCACAGTGCATGGCACAAGGGACTCTGCAACTGCAGATAATTTCATTTTTCACTTGAGAAGTCCAGATGATTTGAATGCCCTCTGCCTTTTCCATCCTCAGGGACATCATGACCTGTGGAGGCTCATGTTCCCTTTGCAACAAGAACTGAAGGCCAAAACCAATAAAAGCAGCTAATCCAACTTGGCACCAAGCACCTGGGTACCAGCCTTCAAGGAAATACAAAGAAATTCCTCCTTCTTTCCCTTTCTTCCTCCCTCCTGCAGAGTTCCCACTCTTTGGCTCACCTCATTATCAGATTCCACCAGAACTTGGTCATATTCACTAAGTGCTACTAAAAACATGATGGAAGTCACATTTTCAAAGCAATGGATCCACTTCCTTCGTTCTGATCTCTGACCTCCAACATCCACCATTCTAAAGAAGAGAAGTAAATAAGAATATCACAGAGGTAGCTGCAGTTCTCTGAATGCAAAGGACCAGCAAACAATGAGAATTAATTTGGTTCTTTACCATTCCAGTTAACCTAGCACAGGGATGTGACAGCATCTGCCTGTTCAAAAACCATCAAATTTACAAAATATGGTCCAGAAATACAGCAAACTGAAAGAATGGCCACAGGTGAGTGATGCCAAATTCACCCTTGACCATTTTTGTTGCATTCTGCTCTGGTTTGCTCAGCAGCAGCCCTGAGCCTGAAAAGACAAGTCCTTCAAAACTGTGCTCTGTCACATGAGCAAACTATTTTTATTTTTAATTAAAGCACCTGCTTGCCTCAAAGCTTCTCCCCCACCCAAATCTTTCTTTAGTTGTTACACTTTTATTGGAATGTGCTGTTTAACTGTCAAGCACTTCAGCCTCTCTACTTCAAGTCCCACCTGCACACTAAAGTTCACTAAAGTTATTCTGGCACTCACCTGAAGTGCCACACGTGGTTCACCTTTGAGAAAATCCTACACCTACTCCAAGGGTTTTTTTGCTGTTTTTCTCCTCAGGGAGAGGAGAATTCTGAATTTCTGTAACCAAATGGTTTAAAAGAGGTGATGCAGGTTCCTTTATTCCTCTCTGGCAATGCCACAGAGAGCAGCCAGAGAGAAACACAGGAATATTGCTGAGTTCAGCCTGGTCATGCCAGGCTCAGTTTCTGGTTTAAGCTTGCAAACACCCTCTGTTGCAGCAGCAAGTTTTGGTGCCACCCTGAGAGCACAAGGTGGGCACAGAAAACCAGCTCCCAAGGCAGGTGCTGGATACAGGGAAGGATTTCTGCACAAAAA